>CAUYPK010022519.1:0-38920 GCA_963574355.1 Loris lydekkerianus
GAGGGGAGGGGAGGAGGGGAGGGGAGGGGAGCGGAGGAGGGAAGGGGAGGGGAGGGGGGGAGGAGGGAAGGGGAGGGGAGGGGGGGAGGAGGGAAGGGGAGGGGAGGGGAGGGGGGGAGAAGGGAAGGGGAGGGAAAGGAAGGGAAGGGAAGTAAAGGGGAGGGGAGGGGAGGGGAGGGGAGGGGAGTTAAGAATATAAATTGTCTTTAACTGATCAAGAAATTAAATATCTGCACCTATGCTTCAACTTTTTAATTTATCATTGCCCAATCAGAATGGTTAAAGGTTTTGCCTAAAACTCAAAAAAATTACATACCTAATAATATCCCTATAGTTGTGCTTTTGGCAAGATTTTAACATTAAATAAAACACTTCTAAGGAAGCTCATTTAGATTTGCTTTGACTAGCCTCATGGGCTAACAGCAGTACATGGTTTAACTTGTCATGTCCACGTGCAGTGCTTCTGTGGTGTGGAATTTCCACACTGTAAAGGAAAAGGACAATACGCCTCAGTTCACTGTCACTTACTCTGAAGCACAATCATAGGCTGTGTGTGTGTCTGTGTGTGTGTCTGTGTGTGTGTGTGTGTGTGTGTGTGTAGGTGTCTTGCTAATAGTCACAGACACAATGTAAATTTAGGGGTCACCCCTTCTGTAACCCGAGGTGGAAGCCCCTCACTCTACCCTGTGTGACTGTGACTGCACCTTCTCTCAGGCCCAGAGAACTGGTTAGAGGCTGTTGGCCATCCACAAAGTCCATCCAGGGGTCCTCAAACTTTTTAAACAGGGAACCAGTTCACTGTCCCTCAGACCATTGGAGGGCTGGACTATAGTTTAAAAAACAAACTATGAACAAATTCCTATGCACACTGCACATATCTTATTTTGAAGTAAAAAAACAAAATGGGAACAAATACAATCGCACCGCCTCATGTGGCCCATGGACCGTAGTTTGAGGACCCTGAGCAAGGAGCAGAAAGAATAGACAGACAAGATGATCTGGTGTATGTCCCTTATAACAATGTTCCCAGGGAAGAAGTAAATAAATAAACAGTTTTAAAAACCAGATTAATCAAACCAAAAAAAACCAACACCAGGGTGAGAAACAGAATTTCAGGCAGAGTGTTAAGGGGAGAGAAAACTGGATATGACATCTTACTGGACACAGAGGATAAAGCAGAAACTAGAGATTAATCCTTAGTTTTAAACCAGAAATGCTGCACAGATGGCGCTGCCCTTAACTGGAGGACAGCAGGAGACGCCGATGTGAGCAGGCAGGTAACACATTCTGCTGAGGGCCCCACAGCAGAATGTAGGTCACAGAGGGTGAGCGAATCAGAGCCTTTGGATCTGATGACTAAGATCTCACTAGGGAAGATTAAGAAAACAGCGTTAGTACAAGTAATGGGAGGAGGAACCTGCTTGGAAAGTGATATGAAAGATCTGACCTTCTGGATCGTAACTACCTCGTATAACATATAAAATGCAAGAAATGTAAAGTGTCATTAATATACTATTATATATGAAATATGTACTTTTAATTAAATCATCAATGTCCTGAAAACAACAAGAGCTGTAATATCCATAACTGAAACTAGAAATCAAGCAAAAAACCTTCAAACTCTGCTATAAAAAAATTTTAGATACATTTTTTAATGCAATTATTAAAATTATTTAATTTTTTTTTCACTTGCCAACATTCCTACTTTTCAAGCCAAAATATCCTCTATCATTTCCCTCTAGCCAAAAGTCTCCCCATCTCCAGCCCATTCTATCAATACTCATCACCACCCAGTTAGACTCCCCACAACGTCACTTCAGACCTGTCAGGACTTATTCAAAAATCCCACTGCCTATAATTAGAGTTCAAGACCCTTATCTGGTATCCAGATTCTGATTCCAACTTAATTTTCTAGCCCACACTTATACTTCCTACTATTGAGTTAAGTTAGGTAACTTTACTTTCCAGAAACATATTTCTTTTCCCAATCTTTATCTTTTGTCCAATTTCTACTATCTCTCAATTCTAAACTCAAAAACTACCTCACCCACAAATATTTCAAAGGACTCAAACTGCTTCGCGTGACACGTAACACGTACCAGATCTCTCTCACACTACTTAGTAAGCTTCTGAGACTTGCTTACCCTCCATAGTACCCACTTGCTATACATTTTATTGAACATTCTTCACTGTTGCCTGCGCTTAATGTTCAAAGTCCACTAGAGAAAAATATGTTTTTTTTGTAACAGGACACACTAATCATCTCATTACAAATGGACTGCTGAAAAAAATCCGTAAATGAACCCTAAGAAATATTTTGAAACTGAATTATTTAACAATATGAATATTTAAATAAGGTAGATGTGATTTTTTTTCAAAGGTAGACACGTTAAAGTAATATAAAAACTATAATTTTTATAATGATCTAAACATTGATATATACTCATTTTGAAATAAGATCACAGTATCTTCACAAAGTCAAGCATTAAAAAATCAAAATTATCTGCAGAGAATTTATTTGCATTATTTTAGGATCCTTCAATACAGAATAAATACACCTTAACCTTGGCCATGTAGGTACGAGGTTGGATGGCGAGAAAGTGGACAAAGATAACAAAATACACATGTACCCAGCTAACTCATTCACCGGTAGGCTACTGACCTGAAAGGTTGATTGGATATTTACAGAAGTAAATTTTTTTGGTGGTCAAATCACACACGTCTAAAATCTTATTGGAAAGCATCATAATAGAATCTAATGGTTTATGCTGGTGTTAGTCCTAATAAAGAGATTTAATAACATAAGCCCCCATTAAAATAACCATCCTTCTGTTTTCTCCGAGCCAATCCCAGTTTATATTAATTTCATTATACTGCAGTTTATGTCTGTGGTAATAAAGGTTAAAGAATGAATGGTCTGGTAAGCATCTGGCAACTACTGAAATGCATCTTTAAAAAAGCCAATGTCATTTCCTGGAGAAACCAAGTTCAGTTTCTTTGGCACCAGGCCATAAAGACAGGTGAAGAGTAAGGCAGACAGTGTGTCAGAGACTTCAGGAAAGGCTCCTCCCTGTTCAGCAGGGCCTACTCATCTTTAATCATTGAACTGCTCGACCTTTCTCACTTTATAATACAACTGTAATCAGTTTAAACAGCTCTGTGAATTGACAGATGCTCAACAAAACTAACAATGTATTTCTCATAGCATCCTCAAATCCAGATGAGCAGCCGGACCCCTGGATAGCCAAGCCTGCTTTTTATGTTACTTTAAACCTTTCTCTATAAACATATTTTAAAAGAAGAGCTTTCTTAAGTAAAGTTTTATTTTCAAGGCTTCCCTAACTGGCATGTGTGAAAGTATTTTTGGCTTTGTAAACTCAAACTGAAACACAAAATGCCTTTTTTGCTGAATAGTCAAATTTCTAAATTGGATTTTCCTAATAAGTTATTCAGATATTCTTTCCAAACAACTTCTGAAAATTTTATTTTAAGTGGAAAACTAGATCTGGGCCCACAAACAGATAGAAATCAACACGATGATGTGGGAAATGAATGAATGAATAGAAAAAATAAATAACAAGGTGCTATAAAGCACTTGTGGTTAATTTCAGTCACTTCTAGCAGGAGCGTTTCATCACGTTGGAAACTAGAGAAGATGGTAATGGCTTCCAAACTCCTTTCCCTGCCCACCCAGGATTGCTTTCCTAATGAAGCTATAACAAATCGCTGTGAATCCAGACTCTAAAAGTCTGAAATCAGTATCACTGGGCTAAATCAAGGTATAACCACAGTCAGCCTTTTCCAGAGGTTCTCAGGGACAATCTGTTTCCTTGGCAGGATCATCTTCTAGCCCTGGGCTGTGGCCCCTTCCTCCATCCTCACGGCGGCACCACTCTCCAGCCTGTTTTTGGGCCATCACATCCCTTTCCCCTCTTTTGTAGTCCAACCTCTTTCTCTGCTTCCCTCTTACAGAGACACCAGTGATTACATTTGAAACTTATTCAGATCATCCAGGAAAAGGTCCCCATCTTAACATCCTTAATCACATCTGTAAAGTCCCTTTAGTCATATATAAAGCAACATGCATAGGTTACCAGGATTATAACCTGGATATCTGTGGAGGTAATTCAGCTTACCACATATATCAAGAGCAAATGTTATGAACATACATTTACAAAAAAGAGCATATTAATAAATTATTTTAACACATATCTGTAATTCAATGCTAATATACATACGTCATTTTAAAATTAAAATTAAAAAAGGTAAGTAGGGACTGGGGAAGATGGGTGGAGGGAGGGTAATTAGTGGGATCACACCTACAGTGCATCTTACAAGGGTACATGTGAAATTTACTAAATGTACAATATAAATGTCTCAACACAATAACTAAGAAAATGCCGTGAAGGCTATGTTGACCGGTTAGATGAAAATATTTCAAACTGTATATAAAACCAGCACATTGTACCCCACAATTGCATTAATGTACACAGCTATGATTTAATTTTAAAAAAGATAAATAAACAATATTTTATATAAGTTTTGTTTCATTATATTTTAACAGGACAGATGTTTTGCTTGAGTTGTGAATGCTATGTGACTGAACATGCTTCATTATTTTTATTATCTTAGACGAAAACTTTGTAGTTCAAAAACATGAAAGACTGGCTTCAAGTTCAGATTAACTCAGCATTTTGTTTTAATAGTTTTCAAGGCTGAAAAAAGAAACACCACAAACATGCACAGATACAAATGGAAAATGATTCTTATTCTTCATTCTACTCCACCAATTATAAGAGGATTTTTTTACAATTCAGGTTGTATCTATTTTCCTTATTGTCAACAGGGAAAACTTATTGTCAATAAGTTCTTACAAACTAATCACTCAATATTTCATTTTTGCAATTCTAATAAGTGATTTCAAATCTCACTTAGCCTCTTTGGATGATTAGAAAAGTCTGAGCTCGAGTTTGTAAAGTCTGCCTATGTCAAGGGTTTTTATATGCGGTACATTTATACCACGTTCAGAAACATTCACATAGTGAGAAAACATATCCACATACCCATTTCAAAATATTCTCTGCACAGTAAAGTTACCTAGAAAGTAGGTACTTTCTGACTATTAATCATGTCATCTTCACCTTAAAAATAACTCTGAAGAAGTGTGCTGTGAATAGCTCAAGATTAGCACTGCAAGGTTGGAACACTTAAAATGTGCAAAATTATCCTTTGTGGCAAAACACGTATAGAGGGTAATTTTGCAAATTTACTAGTATCGAGTACATTGGATACTTGTTTGCTGTAACAGCTTGCCTATGATAAATTCCACATAAGGATTCTTATTTCCAGTCAAGCAGCCAACTCCATTAATGGTTATCTTTCCCTGTCTGCCTTCGTGAACACCATTCATGTTCACTTCCCCCAAATCCTTGCTTTTATCAAAGAATTTGCTCACTATTGACAATATTTCTTCCCCACAAGGTTTCCTTTTAGAGTCTCACAAAAAAAAGAGTAGCTCATGATGGTTCTTATGGTTTAAGCAGGATCGATGCAATTCTATCGACAATCTCCCAATGCTGAATAATTTTCATAATATACTTCTTTCACATACTCTGCAGCATCTTCCAAGAACATGTTCTGGAGCAGGAATGCATTTTAGTGTATGGTAATATGGTTTCCTAGTGTTAGTTCAATAAGTTGCATGATGGTAAGAGGAAAAACTGTGGCATTTTGTCTTCTGCTATTAAGGAGGACACAAAAGAGGCTTCCAAATATTTTTCAGAGACAGAGCAAGTCATCCTCAAACTTCATGTTCTAAATGTTTCATTTTTAAATGTCTCACTGTGATGACTCCATACTCTCATTAGCTTATATCCCAAGGCACAATAAAAATCACAGGATAAGATTCATAATTAATAATAATATAAACTTACATATATCTTCCTGACATACATCAATGTTTTGGGCCAGTTTCAATGTCAGGCCTAATTACTGTCACGGTTTTGACCTCAAAGGTAGCTGGCAAGGAGTTTGTGCTAGAAAACAGAAATACCAGCTTTGCTTACTTCTTTTTCATGTGTGGTTACTGTACTAGTAGAGTTTACAATACTCTGCATCTCCACAGAGTATCTCAAAACTAACTATTTATTCTTTGAGCAAATTTGGACAAAAACAGAATATTTAATTATAATGTAACACATAATGATAACACTAACTCTCAACGATGGTCTATTCTGCCTATTACTGATCTAAGCACTTGACCATTTGTTAACTCAATTTACCTAGAAACTAATACAGGATAGATATTTACTAAACTAATATTTTGGTTCTGAAGACTAAAATCAAGGAAGGGCTATTTGTGAAACTCCTGCTCCCTAAGGAAATACCTTACACAACAAATTACAGTGAGGCATAAGCACATGCTACTGAGCCCAACCAAGGTAAAAAGTCAAACTGCGCAGTAAATATTAATAAATTTTTTATTCTTTCTTAACTGTTTTTGGATAAAAATAATGTATGAAGAGGTGTTATAATGTTATCTTCCCACACCCCACTAAATTGCCTTGTATCCGCCAAAGTGGTAAAGGCAACACTTTGGGGGCAACTACTGTAGATATTATTACTGGTTATTATAACATAATAATAATATTGAGCAAACAGACAACTAACTGCAGGCCAATACATACAAGGTACCTATTAATAGCCCAAAGATAACTTACAATAATATAAAGCATTAAACTAGGTTTAGGCTTGGGAGCAATAGTTCTCAGGATCTATATAAATATCATTAGAAATGGAATAGATTCTAAGGGCTAATATACTGAATATATCAGGAGCCATGAAATTTAATAGAATGGTAACAAGTATTAAAAAGTAGCAAAATTCAAATAAGCTTATTAAATAAAACAAATGATAACAAATAAGCTTATTAAATAAAACAAATTGAACAAAATTCAAAAAGTTAAGTCAATGAAGACATGGGAAGCTAACTAAAATCATACTGAACATATTAAAGAAAGGAATTGCAGAATTACTACAAAAATTCTACTTTTTGCCCCACATGACTTTCTGATCATTACACTCTGAAAATCTAGATCAGCAATTCCTTGCTCCTTTTCAGTTTAAGAACATCTGTGAATTCACTCCGAATGCTTAGTTCATGCTACAGACACTTTGCTGTGTGGTCAGAACTAGGTCAGAATCCGGCCTCTGCTGCTGAGCTGTGCGATGTGGAGTAAATCATCTAAACCCTTGAACTTGACATTCTTCCTTATGATGTAAAGGATGGGTGAAGAAAGCCTTTATAATGCCTAGCAGAGTCTCTCAGACACAGGTACATGTAAAAACTGGTAATGATGTTAGTGTTTCAGAGCTTTTAGGCAAAAAAGAGAATATTAGCTGAAGTACAGCAGGCAAATGGGATCTTACAACAGGGGCTATATATAATAGAGAAAATAAGCTGAACGTGACTCAAGGTATTGCAATTAATTTTCTTAGGTACAAGTGACTGAAAGTATTTAATAGGCATCCATAAAGGTTACAATGACGTTTCTGCTAATTAAATAGGATGTATGTATTATAATAAGTCACCATCTCAGGGCAGAAGGGTACAGGAGCAATGATGTGCTGAGACTGAGAATACCCAAAGACTTCATTCTACCATCAAAAAGACTAACTTTAGTTATTTAACCTTCAAAGGCTCAATTTCCTCAAGAGGAAGCAAGCAGAGGAGCTAAAATCATTTCTAAAGTCCTTTTTGATTTGGGCATATCTTTGACAGATGTTTATGGCATTACAGCCTTTCCAATCCCATGTTGACCTCGTCTGACATAATGATTTTCCTGTTCCACTCCGATGTCAGAAGATGTCCAACATATTTTTTTTTTAACTGAGTTCTACACATGCCCTCAACTTATACAGTAATTACATAAAATGAAAATGCAGGCGGCGCCTGTGGCTCAAAGGCGTAGGGCGCCAGTCTCATATTTGGAGGTGGTGGGTTCAAACCCAGCTCTGGCCAAAAACCACAAAAAAAAAAAAAAAGAAAAAGAAAAGAAAAAGACAAAGAAAATACATATAAGAGGAACAGTTATGGCTTCTAGGAAAGGTTTTCCCAGTGATCTGGAAAAAGAAATTTCAGGAATATTGAATATGTGCCTATCAATGTGCTTTGAAAATGTGACTCTCACTCCATGACAAGAGGTTAGTGACAATGCTGAGGACACTGTCCTCAAACACAGTTGATGACTAGTCGGAGGAAGACACAGCCTGTTCAATCTGAAAAACCAATACTTATTTTAGAACACACAGGATCACGGGAAGAGTAGAGAGAGCCGATGAGCACCGTGGATGTTACAGATTTACGAGGAGGGCCTACGAACGGTAAAAAATTATTCTTCTGGCTCATAGAAGTTGCAGTTGTGAACAGCTACATCCTTTACTCATTAGATGAGAAGGAGCATGCAGGAAAAATGTAGACACCCCTTTCTTACAGGAGAAATCTCATCACTCAGCTTGTGAGCAGTGTGAGGACCAGAAATTCAAGAGAAGACCCTCATCTTCTGACCAGGGGAAGGCTAATGGGGAGATGCATGTCATAATGCAAAATGAAGAAAAATCAAAGGACCACAAGGTTTGCAGTGGAAGGAATGGGAAAGGTGGAAGGAGAGAAAACATTTTCCACTGTGCGACATGCAGGAGGAAGCCTGGACTCCATCCTGGAAATGGCTTCAAGACATCTCACACTCAAAAAAATTACCAACAAAAATAAACAAAAATGCGCTAATTATTTTTTATATGACCCCAAAATAGATAAAAGCATCATGTGGGTTCATATTTATGCTTTTCTCTTTTACAACTGTAGGATAATTACAAGTAATTCACCACCCTCTTTCTCACCCCAAATAAATAACAGTTTGAGAGTATGAGTGGCAGAAACATGCAAATGGAAAGGGTTATCATGCCACAGACACAACTTACATCCTGAAAACTAAAGCCACGTGGAAGAGTCAAAGGGGAGGGTGGGGGGGAGGAAGGAAAATGGCCGACTGGAGGCAGCTTCTGCCAGAGGCTCCTCCTGAGGGAGAGAAACTGGACAGCAGTGGACTCGGTGAAGGCGAAGGTGGGGAGCTGAGCTAAGAAAGAAGATAGACAAGTGCATGTTATCTGCACTGAGGAAAGCTGCGACTCCAAGAAAGAGGAGGATTGCACATATATACACAAGATACAGAGTAACCTGGTGGGGATTTTCCTCTTTAACAGCAATTTTTATTTGTGTAGCACTTTCTGTATTTATATTGTACTTTGCATATTTTATATAATGTTCAATTATAACAGATAAAGAAATGGATCATTATTGTCACTTCAAAATTAACAAAAGATTCATGGACTTCCCCAAAATGGAATGAGCTTTAGAGCCAAGTCCAGGTCTCCAGACCTTTGGTCTGGTTCACCTTCCTCAGAATCAGACAGCCATGTGGTGAAGGCTATGTTGACCAGTTTAATGAAAATATTTCAGATGGTATATAAAACCAGCACATTGTACCCCATGATTGCATTAATGTACACAGCTATGATTTAATTGACAAAAAAAAAAAAAAAAGAATCAGATTGCCTTCCAAGGTAAGGAATGAATCCTGCCAAAGCAAAGGAGATGCCATGTTCTGAATCATCTGTGTAGTCAGCTTGTAACTACTTCTTACTGAAGGATCACATGAGCCGGGCGCAGTGGATCACTGTAATGTTGTAATACTAGTATTCTGGGAAGCCAAAGCACGTGGATCCCTGGAAGCTCAAGATCACTCTGAGCAAGTGCAAGACCCCGTCTCTACTAAAAATAGAAAAAAACTGTGGTGGGTGCCTGTAGTCCTAGCTACCTGGAAGACTGAGGCAAGAGAATCGCTTAATTCCAAGAGTTTGAGTTTGCTGTGAGTTATAATCATGCCCTTGCACTCCACCCAGGGCTACAGAGTGAGACTGTCTTTAATAAACAATCATATCACACTCAGAAATCATTCCACTGAAAAGCCAGGCCCATCGGGTGCTGAGAAGGAATTATAATAGGTTCATCGTGGGCCTCCACACAACTCATTCTTTACTAAGTCAAGATTTACCCTCAACATCTCTTTCCTCTCATTGAAGATTTACACAAAAAAAGTAAAACATAGCTGTAGTGGTTGGAATCATCGAATGATCTGATAACAACTAGGAATATGTATTAATACTTGGACAAAAGGTACTTGCTGGTATCTGCCTCATAAGTTTGTATTCTCAAATGGTATGATAACTGAAGCAAATATACTCCAAATACATTTGAATCATTACTGAAGCAAATGTTAAAACCTGGAGAAAACCTCTGTACTCAACATGAATGCAAAAACTATCATTAATTGGGCGGCACCTGTGGCTCAAAGGAGTAGGGTGCCAGCCCCATATGCCGGAGGTGGCGGGTTCAAACCCAGCCCCGGCCAAAAACTGCAAAAAAAAAAAACCCATCAATTCATATAATTGGCAGGAAAATAAGGAAAAGGCACAAATGTATATTTACTATCATAAATTTATATAGTTTTTAGGTAATATAAATAACTTTTTAATGTGAAATTTAAAAGGACACCCACAAAGCCATTTTCATATAAATATGTATGAGATTATTTAATTATTAACACATACACCCTTTGGAACGTCAATATAAGTGATACATTAGTTAGGGGTGGGAGCAAGGTTCCCATTGTACCCTTTTAAATTTTGTACAAGATACATAAGTATAAATATATCATCCATTCAAAAACTACAGTTCAAAACTCCTATCTTATTATATGAAAATTGATTCCATAAAGATTAAAAACATGGGCAGCACCTGTGGCTCAATGAGTAGGGCCCCAGCCCCATATACCGAGGGTGGCAGGCTCGAACCCGGCCCAGCCAAACTGCAACCTGTGCCTGTACTCCCAGCTACTCGGGACGCTGAGGCAAGAGAATCACCTAAGCCCAGGAGTTGGAGGTTGCTGTGAGCTGTGATGCCACAGCACTCTACCAAGGGCGACAAAGTGAGACTCTGTCTCTAGGGGAAAAAAAAAAAAAAAAAAAAAATTAAGAACATAAAAAAACTATGAAAGTACTAGAAGAAAGTATTGGTAGAATGTTTTTATAATTATGGAATATAAAAGACCTTTCTAACGGCAGAAATATAAAAAACAAAATCAATACCTTTTACGACACACATTATCTAAATTTCAGTATAGAAAACTCTAATAAAAGCAATCAATATCTTAAAAAGAAAACTGGGAATTTTTATATACATACAACCGTGTGTGTGCCCACATATAAATGGCCCCTATATACCAAAAAGACACAAACTCAAATAGAAAAATAGGCAAAGGATATTAACAGGGAATTTAGACAAACACAGTAAACATGAGAAATGGTCAGCCGCACCATTAGTCAGAGAATACGATTCTTTCAAAACAGAGACCTTTTGCTTTCAGATTAGCAGGAGTTTTCTTATTTTAACATCCAGGGCAGATGTGGAAATGGGAAAATGGATGGTCGTGGGAATATAAATTATTCCACAGGGCAATATGGCAGTAAATATCAAAAGCCTTAAAAAGTACATGCCACTAACTTGGAAATCCCATTTCTAGAAAGTTACTCTAAGGAAATATTGAGCAGTGCGCAGAGATGATTATCTGTATGTGAATATTCACCGCAGTGTTGTTTACAATGAAAAAATGGAAAAATCAACAAATACATAAATGACAAACTGGGATTTTAACTGAAGGCATTCTGGGTTTAGGGTCTGATAAATTTAGATTCAATTCTCTGACAAATTTAGATTCAATCCTCTAAGCCTAGCAACTTTCCTATTATTTCCTAGGCCTGTAACAAGCAACATAAAATGCAAATGCTTTTTTTTAATATTATTAAATAATAGCTGTGTACATTAATGCAATCATGGGGTACAATGTGCTGGTTTTATCTACAATTTGAAATATTTTCATCAAACTGGTTAACATAGCCTTCACTGCACCTTCTTAGTTATTGTGTTAAGACATTTATATTCTACACTTAATAAATTTAACATGTACCCTTGTAAGATGCACCCTAGGTGTGGTCCCACCATTTACCCTCCCTCCACCTAATCTCCTCCCTCCCCTCCCCTGCCTCTCCTCTTTCCCCTTCTTCTTGGGCTATAGTTGGGTTGTAGCTTTCATATGGAAGCTATAAACTGGTTTCACAGTAGGGCTGAGTACATTGGATTCTTCCATTCTTGAGAAACTTAAAATGCAAAGAAATTCTGACGGATATATTTAACTCACTCTGTAATGAGAGAAATATCCTATACAATTCAGGGACACTTGCTAAGCAATACAGTTAACCTGTTCAAGGAATAGTTTAGGAGTAAACGTTGCAAATACAGAAAGGTTTGTCATGACTCTCCTAGAATCTCTTACTGTAACAATTGAATCTTTCGCACAAATTCCTGGAGTTCTTAAATTAAAGCAGTATATCATTTTGTATTTTCTTACCATTATTGTAAGTCACGCTGGCATATTTCCTCTCATACTAAAAAAGTTACATTAAGCTATTAAATTTGTGGTAAAAGGAAGTTAAATATATACAAGTTTCCGGTTTAATTCAGTGTGGAAGAAAAGCTTGAGATTTGGTATTTTTAAAGACATGTTGTTAATTATCCTATCACTAAATTTCATAAATTAAGTGAAAGCAAACATTGCAATAATGTATTTATCGCATTCACATTCTAATTAAATTATGCGTAGTTTGAGTTTTATGGAGTTAGCTGTACCGGAAAAAAAAAAAAAAAAAAAAAAACTTTGAAGAATTTGGTGACAATATTAGCAACAAGCAGAAACTTACACTGCATCTGAGATTTTCTTTAGATGCACGGGCCTTAATAGATGATGCTATTATTTTCTTGAAATACAAAGTATCTAAAGTCGTGATTAGATCATTTTTGTCTTCGACCATCAGAAAGACAACAAAAGTTGTCATCAGACCAGCCGATGCCTGATCAAATTCATTGCTAAAAAATCCGTGCTGCCTAATAATAACAGGAGAAAAGTCCTAAGGAAGAAAATTTATACTCGTAACAGGAGGCTCAGTTTCCAGGGAAGTTTTCTCAGTTTCTGTCGGAACACATATCAACTATGGTACATGGAAAACTCTGCAATTACAGAGTTTAAAGATTACAGATTCTGCCTTACAATGAATAGTAATGCTCTTTCTAACACTCATGTTACATTGAGTTCCAAATATGCTCATCACCACCTTTTTATCTTCACTTCCTTAAATACTAGCCTGCTACAAGTGATATTTATAACCCTCACGGACACACGATAAACTATTCTAAGGCTAAATATTTGAAATCTTGAGCTTTACGGATCTGAGAAGCGTGTGTTCAATTATAGAAGATCTCAGGTGAGTACAGAGATTGGCCTAAGGGTTTCTTCAGTCTCCAATAGCATTTCAATTATAAGATTGTGACTTTTAAAGTCCATTAATTCATTAATTGATTCAATTTATCAGTATTTAAAGAGTACACAGCACTTGACAGGGCACTGCAAAGTCAGCATGTGTGTAAAGCCATATGTGTCTTTTTGGGGGTGGGAGGGTAGAGTCTCACTCTGTCGCCCAGGCAGGAAATGGTGAAATCACAGCTCACTGCAACCTTGAACTCCTGGGCTCAGGGATCCTCCCACCTTAGTCTCCCAAGGAGCTGGGACTACAGGCACACCTAGCTAATTTATTTTTTAGAGACAAGGTAATTTGCAAAATCACAAAATTTTGCATATTATTCTCTACAGATCAGCTGCCTCTTTGTAAAATTTTGTGATGAATTTTTATAAATCAATGTAAAATTTTATAATGAATATTTTGTAAATAAAGGTACTTTAGCTGCCATTTTCCATCTTCTCTACATATGGCAACTCTGTGGGCGACCTTTGGGACACTATATTCTCTTAATAACCCTAAGTGAGCTTTCCCATGTTATAGCTCTCCCCTACGTATACCCAAGGCCAATGAAGTGTTTAAGATCAAGCAACTTGGTACAAATTCAAACAGAAACTAAAGCAAAGCCTGACCTCCAGAGTGGGTTTCCCAGAGTCAAGTTCAGCATTTTGTCTGCTCCCTGGTCCAGACAGGAGTGTCACACCAGACTCCGGGAGGACTCAAGCACATTCTTCAACTTGAGAAATTAAAATGACAGGTGGCATCTTAGCCAAGGAAATTATTTTCCAAACCCTAGTCCAGGCTAAACCTTTGATCTGTACTTTCCATCCAGCAATTTAAAACACGTTATCAATTTGTCAGCAGCCCCAGAAATCACAGCCCTTGGCATAATCAAAGCCCATTAGTTTGGTTCAGAATACAACGCGTGTTTTCACCACATGTGCCATGAAAACATATTCTCCCAAAAGCCCCTAGGAGAACATGAAACATTCACAATCCACAGTAAAATCTTAGTGGAACATGTCAAAGTATAAAACCTTTTATTAACCAGCAGTGTAACTCACCACTCAGGGATACCATATTAGAGCCACCCTCTCTTATGTTGTAAGTTTGAGCTAATGGAGGTGAAAAAATTCACCTTGGATGTTTCAGAAAACCTATTCGGGTCCCAAAGTCCGGCATGCCAAAAATCTCATTATGGTATTAAGAATTCTCTATGAGTATCAAAAAATAGACAACTACTATTTATAAATTAAAGTAAAAGATAATTTCAAAAAACAGATCATGCTAAATCTTATAGACAATAGAAAAAGAAGAAATGCATTAAAATCATTCTACTTGATAGGGGTACACCTGATATTAAAGTTGGAGAAAATATGTTATTATAAAGGAGAAATTACAAACATATTATCACTTATAAATGAGGATACAATATCCTAAACAATATATTAACATGCTGAGATACAATATCCTAAACAATATATTAACATGCTGAGATACAATATCCTAAACAATATATTAACATGCTGAGTTAAAAATTAATGTTTAAGTAATACTTTGATACTTAAAAAAAAAAAAAAATAAGAAATTAACTGATGACTCCATACTGAATCTCAGAGTCAAAGCATTCCATAATAGACATACTCTTGTTTGACACTGTGAATGTTACTTTCTTTGCATGATTATTATTATTGCTTAATATTTTGATGTAGCAATTGTCTGATTCCTTTTCTGAATGTATTTATGTTCAGTTGTTCTTTATAAGGCTTTTATTTCTAATCCTTATCTTAAACATTGTTATCATTATCATAAGTCTTTAATTTTGTGAAGGCAAAAAAAAAATTGAAACCTAATTAACACATGTATATGTAAAAATTAAAATTAAAATTAAAAAAAGAATTCTCTATGAGAATTTCAGGGTTTTCAGAGCATTTTCATGTTCAATGACCCTCCTAATCGTATTATATTATTTTGTATTTTCCTAATCTTTATTAACCCACTAAATGACTTAACTTTATAATTTCATTCTTCTATATTCAAATAGGGTAAGTTTCATCTCTAGCTCTTTCTCTGTAGCAGAAAGTCACCATCTGGGGGGGAGAAAATTTACCCCCCACATAAGGTAAAAACACGCTGGTCAATGATATTTCTTAGTTCTACCAGTAGAATAAAAAGGAGGAAAAAGAAAGTCCATGGCATTTTAAGAATTTCAGCTAAGATTAACTCTGAGTTTACCATATATGGAGACTTAGAAATGAAAACAAATGTACTATTTATAATTTCGACCAAGAAAAATACCACAGAGCATATCTATCTATGTGTTGAATCGTGTAACAGAGGCACACATATGATACAAAAGCGAGATGATAAATATTTAATGAATATTTTCCCTTTCATATAGAAGAAATGAGCCCCACACTTTGTTACAGTGCCACGGCGGTGCTGGTCTCCTGTTGGTGATGGGAGGAAGCCCATGGAAACCAGAATGAAGTTAATGAAGCAATGGTTGAGGATTCTGATCCCCTGAGAAGACTCTGTAAATAAGAACGAAGTTCTGTCTTCTGGTCACATATTATATCAGTAAAGTCTACATCAGTGATTCTTTGTTGTTTTTTTGAGACAGCGTTTCACTCTGTGACCCTCAGTAGAGTGCCGTGGCATCAGAGCTCACAGCAATTTCAAAGTGTTAGGTTCGAGTAATTCTCTTGCCTCATTCTCCTCAGTAGCTGAGACTATAGGCATCCACCACAGCACAGGGCTAATTTTTCTATTTTCAGTAGAGACCTGTCTTGCTCTTATTCAGGCTGGTCTTGAACTCCCAAGCTCAAGCAATCCACCTGCTTCGGCCTCCCAGAGTTGCTAGGATTACAGGCGTGAGCCACCGTACCCAGATTCTTTGTCTGTTTTTTAAAAACCTGGCCATATACCTCATTATTAATCTAATTTTACAAATGAACATACGTTTTCTATCATTGGGGATGTAACTATAGAAGACTGTGCATCCTTGCGGGCTGTCCCTGGAGGACAGTCCATGCAGGTGGCACTGCCCTCCTAAGGTCAGGAACTGCAGCTGCTTCACCTTCTGTCCAGTAATACCTACATCCAGGTGACGGGATGAACAGGAACGTGTCCCCGAGCTCCAGGGATGGATGAATGACGGTCATAAAGAATAATTTGGTTGGCTTAGAGAATGCTGTAACTTGCTCCTGAAAAAACCAAATGAGTCTAATTCATCTGTAGGATCACTGTAATATGTATATAAAAAAATCAGGACCTGATATATTAGGAATATGCTTTCACAGTGGAACTCAATATGATTTCCAGAATACTTTGTCTTAAAATCTAAGAAATGCCAAAGCCTAGATTACTATTGATACATATTTAAGAGCAGCTATATTGCTTCGAACTTATTCTGAATCAGACCATCACATTATACTTGCAATTGAAGTGAAATCACGAAAAATGTCTTTAAATTGTTTGAAATAGTCATTATTCCTAAATTTTAGAAGTGCATTGCGATCTTTAAGTCTGACACCCACCTTGACCTTCCTTTTCTGAAAGGAGAGTGTTACACAAATGGCAGATGGTAAGTTTAACTTTTATAGAAGTCCTCACTCTGGGTTAAACCCACGGACAGTCTACGGCCCATCTGTTCTCACTGTTGTAGCACAGCACAAAGATTTCCCCTCCCTCTAAAGATTTAAATTCATAGATCAGCTTCACAGCTTCATCTTTTTATTCTTTCCCTCCTTTTCTTTATAAATCGATCTTCTCCCTCTCAAGTATTTCTAGTTCTGTAATGGAGTCTCCTATTAGTTTGATCTTTTTTCTTCTCCCACATAGGAAATGTAGCTATAATTACACACGTCCTTTTACCATTTATTTCTTTGATAACTGTTTTGTTCCCTTCGCATTTCTGTTTTGTTCCAAATATATTCATCTGTGAAATCATTTCCTAAAGCGTGATTTTTTGTGTGTGTTCATCATGTGTGTTTCAACTGTTACTGCAGCAAATTTTAAAATTAAACTGCACACAGGATTTATATTTTAGTTCCCAATGGCTCTGTGCATTATTAAATGGACAGCCCATTGTTTAGCTTTATTTAGACAAGAAGGATTCTGAGAAAGACCTTTACATTTTTAGAAGACTCAACGACAAAAAGAAAAGTCTCTTCTTTGCTGGATTGTTCTCCTCTGATTGGCCTCTAAATGGTAGAGACGCCTGACCCGATCCCCCGACCCCCGTCTTGTGCAACCACATATTCCCCCAGAAGACTCTCATTCAAGCTTGTGGTTTTAAATACCATAAAGGCCCAATGATATACCTCTTGTCTCCAGCCCTGACCTCTCCTTAGACCTCCAGGCTAACCCCAAGCTGTTTAGATGAAATCTTCACTTGGATGTCACAAACCAAACACACTCAGAACTCGGTATTAGTAAGTCTTCCTTCCCCTACGCCTTCCACCGTCCTCATCTCAGTAATGTACTCAAATCCCAAAGTCTTACATTCCTCTTTGCCCTTTACCGCTCCAACGCAATCTGACAACAACACGAAACCCAACTACATTCTGCTGCTGCTTTACTACCATTGCTTTTGGAGCCCCTGTTAACTCCTGTCTTCTCCAGTCCCCTCCATGCAGTAAAATCACTGCAAAGGATAAATCAGGTCATATATTGCACCACATCAAATAGCTTCTCGCTGAGCTAAAATAAATACCAAACAACTGATTCTAGCTATCGAAGCTTCTGATAAGCTAAGGACGTTTGTGATAGATTGTTTATCGCAGCTCAATTTATAATCGCCAAGATGTGGACTCAATCCAAGTGCCCATCAACCCAGGAATGGATTAATAAACTGCGGTATAGGTGCACCATGGAGCACTAGTCAGCTATGTAAAGATGGAGACTTTACATCTTTTGTATTAACCTGGACGGAGTCCGAGAACTTTCTCTTTAGTAAAGTATCAAGAATGGAAGAGCAAGTATCTAATGCACTCAATACTAATATGAATTCAGTAGACAATCTAATACCTGCTCATAGAAGAGATAAACTCAATTTAATTCAGGTTGGAGGGGGGAACAGGGAAGGAGGAGGGGGATTCATGTGCTCCCACCTAATGGGCACAACGTAACTGTATGTGGCACAGCTCCTGGGAGGGGGGCACAACTACAACAGGGACTTTACCCAACAAATGCAAACTGCAACCAAATGGTTTGTACCCTTACATGAATCTGAAATTTCAAAGAGAAGCTTCTGACGGTCAGCCCTTGCCCATCACCAATCTTCTTTGCCAGCTGGACTCAGATACCCCAGCCTCCTTCTGAACAGTCCATGCTCATTCTCACCACAGTCTTTGCACTCTTTTCAATGTGTGTAGAATGCTCCTTCCTCTAAACATCCAAAGGCTGCCTCCTTTCAGCTATCCAGTAACCCACAAGGCTTCTACAACAATCCACCCCAACAGAGCTACCTTCCATTTTATTACCAGCTTATTTTAAGCTGATTGTTGGCTAAGTTATTTGTATATGTCTTTGTCCACTGGAAGGAAATACCCATGACTCTATCGCAGTCACTACTCTGTCCCCATAACTCTGGACATTGCTTAGCCCACAGTCAACGCTCAATAGAGGCCACCATTGTGGCTCACACCTGTAGTCCCAGCACTCCTGGAAGCCAGGGCAGGGGGATTGCTTGAGGTCAAGAGTTTGAGTTGAGACTAACATGAGCAAGAGTGAGATTCCATCTCTTATAGACAGAAAATCAGCTGGATGTGGTAGCATGTCCCAACTACTCAGGAGGGTGAGGCAGGAGGATCACCTGAGCCCAAAGAACTTGAGGTCACTGTGAGCTATTATGACATACTGCATTCTGGCCCAGTAGAGCAAGGCTATGTCTCAAAAAAAAAAAAAGAAAGAAAGAAAGAAAAGAAAAACACTCAATGGAGTGCTTATTATATGAACAAATATAATGAATTTATTTTAAACACAAACCAAACTCTATGTATTTTATAGCAATGTGTTTTCTTTTTATAAAAAATTATCATATATACAAGATCTCAATTAAATTTATTTCAGACACTATTTCAGTTTCTTTGCATAGAAACTTTAGCCAGTAAGAATAAGATCATGTTATAATGTTTAAAGTATTCTTGAAGTTTATAGTACCTATAGACCCCACATGGATTAATTATACATTTTAAATTACTGAATTTTCACTAATTAATAGAACTGCAGATAGCTCATACTTCAGTCTTTTTGACTTACTTAAAGTACCATATTTTTCTCCAAATGTAAGGACTATTAACTGAACTTTATCAGCAATGTGAAAAACATCACCAACACCTGCTACGGCTTCATCTCCAAACTTTCTAGGCCTTTTCCCTTTGGTATTAATCCCAATCATATTTTTCATTGCATTGAATATTATTGCAAGAAATAATTTTCCCTCCCTTCCTCTGGCTTCCCTCACTCTATTTTATTCCAAATACATTAAGTACAATTTATAAAACATCATTGTATTTTAGATTATTTCCTAATCTCCCCCCACAAAAAAACACATTTATTAGAACTATTTCACTAACTCCCTTCATAAAAATTTTGTTCTCTAGTTAAACAACTCTTCTTGCAATCCCTAACACATAATTCAGTGGCTGTCAGGCTATGGACCAAGGGATTAGAAGTTATAAAAAGGAATCAGTGATACCACCACACATTCTAGAAGCATTATCTGTGTACTGATTATTTTTTTTATTTGGAAAATTTATGTATACGTAATATATATGTGTGTGTCTGCATGGATGCATGTGTACACATAAACATATATTTGCGATTATATATAATGTTTAAAATATATCTGATTAATAAAACATATTATTTAAGTATGGAAGTAGTTTTTCTGAATTCATAGTACCATTTGAGTCATTGTCCGTTTTCTCAATAGATACCAAATACACAACTGCTATGATGTTAGAGGCCTAGAAGTTTTTTGACATGTGAGGGTGTTCAGCACGAGAAGGGCTCAACTACAATTTGAAATGACATTTTTAGGTTACAGTATTTTCATTTACCTTAGAAATGAAAACCTAAACAGTAACGTAAACATTACCATTCTCATGTTAATCTGAAATAAAAAAAAAAGGAGGCTCCATATTTCAAGAGCTTCTGTTCAGTTGTCCTCCATTAACTAAACTCAACTCAAACACTACACTGCCGGCTCCTATGCCTCCCATCCAACGCGAACATTGTCATATATTGCTTTAGGAGTCGCCCTTAATGAACTCAGTTTTTTTCTGATTTTCAACCCATTAACACCTTTTAGACATTCATAGACCATCAACAATTTCATCCAACTAAATTACTTTTATATTTTAACCCAATTCCTTTTTACTCATCCAATGTTATTTGAACCACTAAGAAAAAAGTGCTAATGGTATCCCTAAAAGCCTTTTCTTATTTAGGTCTGGAAATTGCTAATACCGTAGAACCTCCATAGTCCCCCCTACACTGACCACTTCCTTAAGCTTATTTTCACAGACTGGACAGGCACCACATGTACATATCAGCACAGGAGGCCTGGTTCCTTATGTTGACCACGTCTGTATGTTGACCAGTTTGTTACAGTCCCTTGGGTGGCCAACTTACAGAGGTTTGACTGCACTATTCTTATTAGCATTGATGAAAAATTTCTAAAGTATCTCTAAACCAGAAATGAACAATAAAAAATGTAAACACAAGTTCAAATTCAATTTTTTTAGAATGTAGAGCTCCTCATTTCTTGTGTTTAGATATATCAGGAGAGTCAGCATCAAATCACATTAGTAAATTTATTAACTTAATGATTTTAACTTTTAAACTTATTGCTTATTAACTTATAACAATACCACTTTTTATTCATCAGAAGTAAAAATAGCAAACATTGAATGCACACAGTCACACAGTCAACTCCTTGAGTAAATTACAATGAAATGTATCATATTCAATGAATATAACAAGTCAACATTGTGAAAGTTATGTCTCAAAATGTGATTGCATTCAAAGTCCTTCCAAATGTGTTCAATGACCCTTAGAAAATTGACTTAAACCTTGAAAGTGCATCTCACATAGTGGGTAAGCTCAGTACCTATGAAGAGCAAACCTATTACTGTTTCTGTGTTTGCCCAAAAGAATATGCCCTAAAATAACCCAACCACATGTAAGCTTCATTCCCTTCTGAGGGACTAACCTGCAGTCTAATACAAATGCTTTCACTATACCATGGTCTACTAATTTCTAGGTCCTCCCAACAAATAAGCTCACTTCTTCTCTAGGTCTTGACTCCACAGGCCCGAGGATGAGGCAGGTGACCTTCCTATGAGTTCCATTAGTTAGTACTTTGTACTGAACCCCGGACAGCACTTACAATGTGTAGATAAGTATTTACTTCCTGCCTCCAGAAGTTTTGTACCATGTTGAGTAAAGAGAAAAAAAAAAAAAAAAAAAAAAAAAAAAATCATCAAAACTCTGGTACTCTGGAGTGCAAGGTAATACGTCCCTTTTGGAAAGAAATATGGAGAATAGTCAGGATCTAAAAGTAGACCTGCCATTTGATCCTGCAATTCCTCTACTAGGTGTATATCCAAAAGACCAAAAATCACTTTATAACAAAGATATTTGCACCAGATTGTTCATTGCAGCTCAATTCATAATGCCAAGTCATGTAAAAAGCCCCAGTGTCCATTGACCTGTGAATGGATGCCTCAATTGGGGTATAGGGCAGTGCCTGTGGCTCAGAGGAGTAGGGCGCTGGCCCCATGTGCCAGTGGTTGTGGGTTCAAACCCCGCCTCGCCAGAAACTGCAAAAAATAAGTAAATAAATAAATACATAAAAATAAAAATAAATTGTGGTATATGTATACCATGGAATATTATACAGCCTTAGAAAAGATGGAGACTTTACCTCTTTTACATTTACATGGATGTAGCTGGAACATATCCTACTTAGTAAAGTTTCTCAAGAATGGAAGAAAAAATATCCAATGTACTCAGTACTATTATGAAACCAATTTACAATCACTCACACTTTCATATGAAGAACAAATTACAACTATGGCCCAAGATGTAGGAGGGAGGAAGGGGGATAGAAAGGGAGGGGGGGAGGTCAGATCGAGGGAAGGTGAATGGTAGTATCACACCTATGGTGCATAATGCAAGGGTACATGTAGGATCTATTAGTATAGAGTATAAATGTCTTAACACAATTATTAAGTGAAAAAGATGAGGTATATATTAACCAGGGTGTTGTAAGCATTCCTAATTCTATATGAAATCAGCACATTGCATCCCTTAAATGCATTTATGTATACATGATCTATGTGTTTATGATTTAATAAAAAAAATCTAAGCTCCAACTGGGTAAACAAACCTGAGTGATTTTACTTTACATTTGCAAAAAATCAAATACAGTTAAATAAAAATTACTCTATAAAATTCAGCTAAAATTAACAGAAACTTTTAATTGACTATAAAAATAGAAAATCGGCCAAATTAATCAGTCCCTTCACATTTATTTTCTCTTTGTAGACATTAACTACCTTTAGTGCACATAAGCACACAGTAGTTTTAAGATCTTAACCCATCAACAGAGTATTGGTGTCAGTTTAATAAAGCCAGTAGAACAAATCAGCAAGACTCCTCAGATAATCAGAACATAGGTTCACAGATAGAGAGGAAAATGAAAATGTATGGGTCGAATATGAGAAATATAAGATGTGTTATTAGCTATGCTATGATTTTAAAATAAGGGACAAAGATAAGCAAGAAAAAAGCTAACCTAAGTATAAGAGAGGAGTTCCATTTTGCTACAACACATATTCTCAAAAGGGCTGGCTTGGGTTGATTACATCTGTGCTTACTGGTAGAAACCTGACTATGTGGGTTAGATGGAAAACACGTGACCTGGACATTCTTTTCTTGTTTGTTTGTTTTTGTTTTTGAGTGCATAGAAACTAACTCTTAAGAATTAAGAAGCTAAGTGATATGCATTGGTGTTGAAATTGAAAGTTAAGGTTTTCAAATAAAACTACTCACATTTTTTGCTACCTTATACTATTCTGTATTTTCTGTAATATTCAGTAACCTGAGCCAATGGGCCTCTCTGATATAACAGCAGTAACCATATGCTGTGTGAAAGCACTGTCTTCCATGTATAGGTATCTAAGGGTGGTTTATTGCAAAGAATAGTGGAGATAAAGGCTTTATCCCCAATCTTTCTGAATGATCTTTGGAAAAAAATAATTGCTTTTACCCTGTATGTTATTTGCTAGTTCCCAGTAAAATGAAGAGATGATTAGATAAATGTTTTTCACACAGATTCACGAAGCCCCAGGAATTTCCCAGTATACTTCATGAGACCAGTCTAGAAAAGAAAGAAAAATAGATTGTGGGGCCTTGCTATTAACTGTATTATATTTGGGTTCCATAAAAGATTCCACCTGAAGAAAAAATTGAGGATTGAACTTATCTGAACATGATTTCTAAAGTCTCTTTAGTAACAAAATTTTCAACATGTTGCTTAGAATTGCGAGCAGTGAATGACTTAGAGCAGTGATTTTCAACTGGTGTGCCTTAAACACAAAAATGTTTAAAGATAAGTAATTATGTTCAAAATAAGTTCAAAGCATAGGAAGTATATTTTTTTGAACAGCATAATTTAAGTTTAGCTAAATTATGAAGTTTAACTATAGCTTCAAGTGTGTCCATGAGATAAAAACAGTTGAAAAACATTGACTTAGAGTGCAGAGTGGGGTAACCTTAAAACTAATTTTTCTACATTTCAAGATTTTTGACTTAATTGTACCCAAACAGCATCAGTTGGTAAACAACACTTTTTTCATTTATATCTGGTTGAGCATGTGGTAAACAGAAAAAGTGCTCCTGCCTAAAGATAACCACATCATAACCCATGGAGCCTGTGGAATTCTTAGAAGAGTATCTAAGGCAGAGTCTTTGCAGATGTAATAAAGTTCAAGATATTGAGACAGAGTTTAAATCGCCAGAGTAAGCCCTAAAGGCAGTCACATGTATCCATATAAGAAGGAGGAGGCAGGCAATTTGACACAAAGAAAAGGTGGAGCAGAAGAGGTTTGAATATGCTGGCATTGAAGACCAGAGTGGTGTAGCCACAAACCAAAAAATGCCAGCAGACACCGGAAACCAGAAGAGGCAATGAACAAATTGTGCCCTTGAAGTCTTTACAGGGAGCATGGCTTTGCTGACATTTTGATTTCATCCCAGTAATGTGAATCTCACACTTCCAACTTCTAGAAATGTAAAAAAAATAATAAACTGCCGTTGTTGTAACCTATCAAGTACACAAAAGGAGATGACAGGGTCTGCACGATCACCAACAAAGACCATTGACTTCATCTTTTAGAACAAATTAATTACTATTTGTTCTAATATTTAGTAGAGTGGAACATGGGCCCATTTTTTTAGTAAACCTTTTATTAAAATGACTCATATATACTGAAAAAAGAGTAAGTGTAGAGCTTGATAAATTTTTTAAAGTTAACATGTCTCTATAAGCAGCACCAGGAGCAATCCTCATTCCCATTCTAGTCACTAACACCTCCACAGTAATCACTCTATTGACTTCTAACACCCAGTAGATTCACCTTCCATCTGTTCTCTGTTATTGAAATGGAATCATGTAGCATATGATTTTTTGGTCTATTTTTACTTAACATTTATTTGTGGCATTCTCCTATGATGCTGCATATATTAGTGGACTATTTACTCTCAATGATGTATAATATTACAATGTATGGCTATACCACAGAGTGTTTATCCATTAGTGGTCATTTGGATTATTTCTACTTTTTAACTAATTTAAATAGCACTGCTCCGCACATTCATGGAACATAAGTAACTATTATTTTTGATTAAACAGCTCCAGGGTTGAAAATTTTGGACCATGGGTTATGTACATTTAGAGCTGAGTATTTAATAATAATAAAACTATCACTTCAAAATCACCTCCTCATCATTAAGTATATATGTCTCAATTATCTTTCTGTTATTTGGCCTTAAAATTGCAGGTTACTTCTTGCCTTCATCTAGGAGGTTGGAGTTCTGCCATGAGACTCATAAGTCCTTTGAGTAGATGTTCTTAGGGAAATTGGCTAAACTCAGAAGTCACAGTCTTCTGTTTATTATACTTTTTAAAGGTCAACATAATGTAATAAAATATTTTTTAAAATCAGAATTAAAAAACAAGCTCAGACTTAGTACGTGGCACTTTTGAAGTTTATCTTTCATATGATTTTCTAGGAAGAAAAACATCAGACTCACAAAAGTCCACAGTAAAGATGACATGTTATCCCTGGAGGTATATCTAAGACATCTTGATAATCTTGCAGCTTCTCATATAATCCAGAAGGATGTAAAAGTATAGTGAAGTGGATGTTCTCAGACATGAATGGGTGCAAAAAGATGAAAATATAATTAATGCAATTATGATTCTTTGAAATGTTTCTAATACCTCCAGTCAGCAGAATAATGGTGAATTTTCCCTTTTTCACCAGAAAAAAGACTATTTTTTTTACCATTCTGCTTTGAATATAGGGTATTTGGGTTTTTGTTTTTTTTTAAACTACCTTCTACTCTTCCTCCTTAAGATAATAAAGCTCAGAGTGAGTACAAAAGATTTTATAAAATGCGAAATGATAAAGTTTACAGACAGAAGGTCTAGATTTTACATTATAATACTGTTAACTTGAAACAGAATCAAGGGTCTGAAGATTTACAGACTCAGAATGAAGGCATGTACAGCACTTAGCTCTGGAAATTAGGTCATGTTGACAGAACCATTTGACTGCTCACTTTGCATCTGAAAGTCCAATATTTGAGGAAATGTGACTATTTTAATAGCAGGCTTGTGTCAGCAGTTATAAAAATGAGGTCTTGAAGCCCTGAAAATAGTCCTCTTTACTTGTTCTTTGTCCTTCTAATTATTCCAGATTGTATTGGAATCTCTGTCTTTATCCTACACCTTACTTCTCACCCAGTAGTGGTCCTTAATTAAGAACTAACTTGTAAAGGTCAAACCAAAGCCTGAAAACATCCCAAGAACTCAGGATTATACACCCATATTGCTGAGTAGCTACACAGCT
Source organism: Loris lydekkerianus (assembly GCA_963574355.1). Classification (NCBI taxonomy): domain Eukaryota; kingdom Metazoa; phylum Chordata; class Mammalia; order Primates; family Lorisidae; genus Loris; species Loris lydekkerianus. The sequence continues at coordinate 26,616 of CAUYPK010022519.1, forward strand.
TTTGGCTAGGCACAATAGGCACAAATATCTTTTTAATAAAAAGGTTCAGTGAAGAAACAAATGAATAAACGAATCTGTTAAAGATGAATCACATTAAAAACAAAGACATTATTACTTGCTTTCTCTATTATAAAAGCACACAGTTGAGAAAAGGCCCTATAGTAAACACTTCTCTAATATTTAAAATGTATTAAAAATAATCACTCCATCATTCAATACTTACTAAGCAGGGCACTTTTATAGGCATAGAGGATATAATAGTGAACAAAACAGGCAAAACTTTCCCCTCATGAAACTTACATTTTAAGTAAAGGGAGATATACAATAAAAATAAATGTATTGTATATCATAAACCAGCAGTGATAAGAGCTGAGGTGTAGGTTGTAATTTTAAACAGGTGGCCAGAGAAGTTCATACAGAACAGTGACATATGAGGAAAGAACTCAAGAAGGTGACTTGGTGGGGTAATCGTAAGGTAGCTGTGGGGAAAGCATCCTAGGCAAAGGGAACAGCTAGTATAGGGTTAGCACAAGACATGGGAGAGGGCGTATCTGTTGTACCGCCAGTATTGTGCCCTAAAGTGGAGCAAACAAAGGGAAAACACTAGAAGACAGACTGAGAGGCAGCGATAAGGATCTCAATGTTTATATACACGATTTTTGTGAGGAATGCAGCAGGTGTGGTGAGAAGTAGTCAACTTTGGGGCCTATTTTCAAAGCAGAGTTAACAGAATTTGCTGACAAACTGGAGTGTATGAGATGCTACCATTGAGGAATAATGGGAAGAGTCAGGTATGGGAGGGAAAATAAGCAAATTATCTGGGGTTGGCTAAATGTCATATGTCTATTTAGACCAAAAGTAAAAATGCCAACTAGGCAGATTGATATATGACTCTGAAGTTCAATGAAGAGGTCCAGGTTGATGATGAAAATTTAGGAAAAATTGACATAACGATGATATTTAAAACCATAATGTTATGTGAGTGAGCCCAAGGCAGAGAGTATACAAAGACAAAATGTCTGGTGCCCTTCAATACTGAGCATACAGCATACAGATTTTCTGAATCTCATGACAGAGCAGTCCATAAATGGTTTCAAAGGCATTCTGAATGAGGTGACAGCTTAAAACAGAATACTGTAGGATAAATTCATATGATTTTTAATGTCATACATACATATCAATTTCAATATGGCACATTTAGCTCAGACTATACATATCTTATGTTTGTGTGCATATTCCCTAAACTCAAAACTCTAGGGAAAAATATCTAATAACAAGACCCTACATCATTCCTCTTATATAAACTCTGATTTTGTATCTTTGAAATGTACTTATAATAACATTATAAATCATATATTTTATTTCCACCTCTGCCCTTGTTGTCTTTGAAATTAAATTCACCAGGAAAGGCTTCTGAAAGGCTGTGATATTTTATCTGTCACATACACATCAACAGAACATCTTTTCCATCCTTTTTTGGCACTTGCTTTCAAAATCACTAAAGATATAGGTAATCTTAAAATAAGAACCAAAGCTTTTCCCAAGAACTGTGATATTAAGGAGTCAGTACTGAATGCTATCAAATTGTACACAATGCCTATATATGATGTCAATAAAAATACCTTTCTCTCTTCTTAAGGAAACACTGTATCTCAATCAAGTTAGATGTTATTTACCAATAGAAGCCTTAAAACGCAGCCACATTTTTCAAACTTAAAAATATTTAATCCTATAAAATTAAAATAGTCTATGGGAAGTAAATTCTTTATAGAGATGAATAGTCACTTTTTTTAATGAAAGAATCTACCTCATGAGATGGAGAGAATCATAAAAAACTCTATGGAAGCCCATTAGTCTCCTATCTTCCACAGTATCTTTCCTACCTTCTTAGAGGAATTATAATAGCACAGAGATAATAAATGACTATGTCTTAAGGTAAGACATTAGTACCCACAACAGCTGATTCAAACCCATAAATGAGCCTAGCCAACACTAGGGATTTTTGTTATCCTAAAGTGGCCTTAATCTTGAGTGATGGTTCACTAACTGTTGTTTGGGATGAGTGAGCCACATGTCTTTCATCATTTGGTGGTGGCAGGTTCCAGAAGAACAAATGGAAGCATTTGAGGTCTAAGCTTAGAAATGGCATGATGTCAATTTTAACACATTCTATTTGTCAAAGCAAATACCAAGGTCAGACATGATCCAAGAGATGGAAACATAAACTCTACCTATTGATGGGAGGAAATGAAAAAACATCACCAATGGGCATGGATTGGCTTGTTTACTTAGACCGGAGCAGGAGGGAAAATGTTAGGAGAGGAGCGCAAAGAGATAGGCAGTGGGGAAATCAATAGTGGAAGCAGAGAGACCAGTTAAGAGGCTATTGAAACAATCCACCAGAGAATTCAAACCATTGATTTTCAAGTAGCAAACTCCCAATACAAACTGCCTGACAAAGATTTTACCTTAATGAGCAAGCACCTGAAACTCAAATAAGGCATGCCTTACCAATATTCAGCTCTGAATACTTTGTTGTGTTCATGTTCTAAGCCCTTGCTCTTGCCACCAAGTAAAGTTTAGTTTTGTTTTCTATAACTCAAGATATAGAATAAAAATAAAGTAAAATTTGAATCAGTAACAATTTCTACAGTTAATTCTCAATTTATACAACATGCTTGTTAAATTCCAAAGATATATATGCATATACATATGAGGAATTATTATTTTTAGAAAATCCAAAGATTTAAATTATCCAAAATAACTGCAATAAATGATATAATAAACTGACAATCTAATGATAAGGAAACTAACCACTGAAATAACAATAGAAACATAGCAAATTGTTTATAATGATTAAACCATATATTTGAAAGCTTATACATCCCATAGCAACATGTTTTAATGGATGGTACCTGGGACATTTATAGGACTGTTTTCTCTATAGATTCACCTGTCTTTTACTTTTGTCTCATTAATTATATGAGAAAATAACCATGACTAGCTTGGAATTATCTTATACATTTTTTCTTTGTGGTATAGAAAGCATGTCAAACCCTCTAAAATAATTCTTACAAGACAAAAAAATAAATAAATAAACACACAAACAGATGCTACACAACTAATCCCTAGACTCTTAAAATTTAACAAGAAAAAGTGAAAACTGTAATTCAACTTTACCCATAAATATAAGATTTAGTATTGCTTGACCTGAATAAAAAAAAGGTAACAAAAACTTCTATAACATTCTTGTATTTCTTGTACACATGTCTTTATCATTTCATCCTTCTCAGTGTGTGATTAAGAAGTAAGACATGAAACAGAGCCCTATTTAACATATTGCTGACTGGTCAAGAGTTACCAGGAAACATGGATAGCTTCTGTGTAAAACTTCCAGTCAACAATGTATTAAGATGTTAGAGGCATTAAGTGATTCTATGTTATAAGCAGCTGAAAGAGGAGTAGGGGAGAAAGGCTGATTTGTGACAATTAAGAATTGAGACTGGGAGAAATAATTCAGGAAATAGCTGCTACATTAACACATTGTTGACAGGCAATTTTACACAGAAACTATCCATGTTACCAGGTAACTTATGACCGCCCAGTCAGCAATGTGTTAATACTGCATGATGAAGAAAACAGGAAAAATAATCCTGTTGTGAAAGTTTGATGGAACAAAATTCTATAATTTACCTTGGAAACTTAGCTCAAAAATCCTCAACATCACCAAAGGACTAGACTTTTTATTTCTATCAATTCATACTGCCATTCATTTATTAAGTATGAAAGACATCAGTTTTATAAAACAATTATTTTAATCCATGACTTTATTCATTCCGTCAATATTGACTACGTGCCATTATATGCAAACTTCCTTTATATGTACAATTAAAAGTAATTGTCTTGTGTGATAATTAAGGGAAAGGAGAATAGAAGATTTGCTGATTGTCTGCCATGTGTTAAGGCTGATCAGGGGTGCAGTTCAAATTCTCACAGGAACCCCAGGAGTTCAATAGTTAATGTAATTTGCCCAATGCCATTAGTTGAAATGTTCAAGAACCTGGATTAGAACATAGAACAGTGATTCCCAACCTTCCTAATGCCGCAATATATTTTCATTGTTAAAAAGGGGTCGCAACCCACAGGTTGAGAACTGCTAGCATAGAACTATCCAATATTAACACCTACAGTTTTTCCTTTGAACTATATTATTTATGAGCTGAATAGTTTAAACAAATAAAAGTAATGAAAATTATTTTTACATAATCATGTGTTAAAACTATTTTTAACATTCACACCATAATACATACCCCCAGTTCTAAGCTCCACTCTTGCCAGGCCCTTCAAATAATATAATCATATTTATCCTTGAAGTACATAAGTAGCTAAACATATAAGGTTCCAAGTTATAGCTATAAAAGCGTTAAAATGTTCCACGTTCAGTCAACCTAAGACAGGGACCAAACCATTGATGTATGTATCCCCATGACGGGTAAGACTGAAACTGCAGGAGCAAGCAACCTAAGACAGGGGCTATGTTTTTCCGCCACACAAAAAACAAAAGAGGGAATTGTTGGGCCCTGCCATGTGCCTGAGGCCTAGTGACCTTCCTGAGCCTGACTAGAAGTAGATCCATCGAGCTACTTCCGCATAGCAATGACTCAGCAAGGCCCGGCATGAAACTGCCTCTACCTAGATACAGCCAACGTGGTACCATGCCATTGGCCCAACCATGTCACACACCTCATTCCCCACCTTCTTTCCCCGCCCCCTCCCCATTCTCAATATAAGCAGCTGCTCGAAGCAATAAAGTTGAGCTCCTGATTAAAAAAAAAAGAAAACCAGCTACCCTGGATGTACTTCAGGAAGAAATGGAAACAGCATTGCGGTGACATGCATGTACATGGACACTTGGTCAACATCACTCAAGCAGTAGTTCACTGTGATCAGAAGTGTCTGGACTCTGATGCCAACTACTTTGAGCATCTCTTGTAATTACAGAAGTCAAAATGTGATTTGTATTCATCTTTTGTTATCAGTATATGTTGAGTAGTACAATTTGAATACAGTTTTTTTTTCCTTCCTTAAAAAAAAAAAGAAAAAAAGAAAATTGTATTGAAAAAAAAAAAGAAAATGGAAAGTTAATGTCTTTAGCCCTAACTAGAAAATAATAAAGGTAAACAAATGCAGTTACAGTGGAAGCAAAGCAATGTTATTTAAGTTTCTACTTTGCTTTAGTCAAAGCCATCTCTGATAATTAAACTAACATCTTTCAGTCTTGAATTTATATCTCAAAATTTGACACATGTTTCCCTTGGCCTTAATTCTTAGTTGTAAATCAATAGGCATTCATGGGTAAACAGCGGAACCACACCTATGGAGCATATTGCAAGTCAAATCTGTCAAGTGTAGAACATAAATGTCTTAATACAATAATCAAGTAAATGAGGCGAAAGCTATGTTGATTGGTTTGATGTAAGCACTTCAGATTGTATAAAAATATCAAAACATTGTACCCCATATATGCATAAATGTATTCATGATCTATGTGTATATGACTTAAAAAAAAATGGATATTTGTGGTCAGATTTCTCAATGAGCAACCCTTACGAGCTCTTCTGAAACTTGAATTACTGCAACTGAGCACTTAAATACAACATGACCATTTCTTCTTTGGTGAAGTGATAGTAGCAGTCCCCTTATGGCATTAAGAAAAACATCTTCCAAAAAGGAAATACATTGTACCATTCCTACACTGAAATTCAGAAAACAAAACAATCTTTGAAATTACCTCCCAAATAATCACATAATAAATGAACTAACTTTTGTGGACAAATACTTTTCAAAATCTAGCCCACATACAACAGGACAGCCCTGCCAGATGACTGAAATAGCCATTAATTAATTTTCTTAATGGATTTCCATCTTTTTGTTTAAAACTAACTTTTTAGATAGATATTTATCTGTCTCATATATAAACCAGGTCAATTTTTAACTGCTAATTATTAAAGATGCATATTAATCCTGGCTGCTTTAAAGCTACTAAATAAATATCTATTCTATTGTCCAGAGGAAGGATATCTTTATCAATAGAAATCTCTAGAAATATACTATCTAGATATCTGAAGAAAAATTCAGGTGCCATGACAATTTTCTTTTCCGTATGTGTTTGTAGGAAAAAATGCAAGTAATAAATCTGATCTCATAGTGTACATCATATAACTTATTATTGACCAACATATATTAAAATTTTTTCTATGGTCAAGAATTATACTTCAGGTTAGGAAATCAGCCCAAAATGTTAAATGTATGTGATATCTTATAACACAGAGTGTTATACAAATTCAATCACTATTCCTGGGAAATAGGATATCTCTTTTGCTCTATCTGAAGAGCCTATCCATGTGTTATCTTTTTTTTAATGAAAAGCATCAGAGGTAAAATCCCTAGCCATTTCTACAGCAGGGGAAAAAGTAAAAGAAAAAAGAAGCAACTCAAAGAAATGGAGCATAAAGTGAAGCAGGATCTTTGGACAATTCAGTTCACAAAAAGATTTCATGGTATGTGATTTATTCATGGTTTCTGCCAGACTGAGTTAATAGCAGCTGTCTATCCTCTCATTTGGGGTAGTCATCCTCTAAAATATCTTGGCTTATATCCTATGACAGAAGGCACTGATGCTCAACTGCAATGTTATTACCAAGATAACGTAGTCTCTGGGTGACACACCTCTGTTTCAACCCAGAGGCAATGAAACAGGCTTATAGCTCGGCTGAGCCCAGCAGGTGGTGCTCCCAATGCTGAAATTCACAGGGCTCCAGGACTCATCTCCATGATTTTCTCACCTAACCTTTGCCCTTTATTTTATAAGTTGTTTATTTGGAATATATGTGAAAAAAGAAAGCCAGAATAACTCTTGAATTACATCAAGAGTGAAAAAATGCAAATACAATAGAAGAGACTGAATTTCCACCTACATTTTATGAGTTTCTTATATACCATCATCATGTGTTTCAAATAATATATAATCTAATTACAATGAGATGTTAGAGTATAGCAGTCCTCACTACAGAAAAAGAAAATAAGGTGTTTGTATAACACTCATCAAATGCTTCCAGACACATAATTTTATTTTATCCTTACAGTAACCCTGTAAAAAAAAAAAAAAAAGATCATTTCTAATTTCTAGCAGAGATAATAAAACCTCAGGAATATACTTAGTAGGTAGTGGGCCTGTCTTGAACGTGGGTCACGTAAATTCAATCTAGTCTTCTTTGTATTACCTTACAGCTGCCATTCATCTCCGACACTTGTTGACATGTCAGCGTTGCACAGAAATTAGATAAGTGGGTGGGTCAAGTAAATGTGTCATTAAAAGGTCTCCTTGAGTAAGCAACTGCATCCACTCTGCAAGTGAGCTGAGAGCCATCAGCACCACAGACCACAGAGAGGAAGAGAGACTCCTAGCTTTAAAGTCATAAGAATCTATCTTATACAGTTTGCCAGTTCTGTGTAAAGTGAACAAACATCATTGAGACCACACTATGCCCAGAGAAACAAGGATTTGGGCCACTCAGTAGAGATCTGAGTAAAAAACACGAGCTTAGCCAGAATGGGGAATATCCTTACAATGAACCATTGAATATAAATAGCAAATATGCATCACTCAGAGAAGAGGAAATTTAATTACATGCAGGATATTTATGAGACCAAAGACAAAGAAGTTTGAAAGGACAGCAAAGCACCATCGGCCATGTTTCCCAACAGACCAAAACCTAAGGAAATATCTCTCTGTGTTCCTTGGGGAAGTGCCTCCCTCTCTCACAAAAGGTCCTGAAATCAAAAACAGACTTGCAGAGACAGATGGGCTGAGCCCAGAGGAGGCCTGTAGGGACAAGTTTAATCAATACTAAGGATTATGTGAGAAAGTCAGACCTAGGACAACTATGGCTTTCACCAAATTAAAGCATTTCTGCTCAGGAAATCTGGTGAGCCCTAGGAGTTTACATTTATTTCTGAGTCATTTTCAGCAATTCACAAATCTTCTACCTATTGTTTATGTTTGTTTGTTTGTTTGTTTTGATGGTTGTGACAATAATCACAACTTTGTTGCTTTACTCTTTTACTATACTATTAACACAAATGTCCAATGAATAAAATGGTCCAAAATGGTATTAAAGGAAGTTAACAAATCAACCTCAACATATACAGTAAGTTAATTTGACATTAACTTTCCAAAGAAATGTCTCTGGGTCATATTTGCTTCTTTTCTTTCGGTGGTTCAGGGGTCCAGGTCCTTTGTAATTCAGAGTTCTGCCATTGCCAAGTTTCCCATAATCATGTGTGTTTATCCAAAGAAGAAAGAGAGTAAAAGGACCTCACGCTGTTTTGTAAAAGGCTTGAGAAAAACTTGCACATGTCTCTTCTAGCCTGTCACCTCGTCACACCTAACAGCTGGTAAGACTATCTCCAAAGAGAACAGAAGAATGTGGATTTTGGTGAATACACAGCAGATTTTGCTAATGCATCTTTTTTCCCCCCCAGTTACAAAAATGAGTAGGTAGTGGGTATTAAGTTTAATAGTAGCAATGACCAAAGACTGATGTGTATTTAAAATGAGCACCACCCAAATGGAAGCAAAGTACAATACGGTAGGTACTAACCAATTCAACCATATTCTAATGCCTACAAATAAACATCCAGGGCCTGAACTTTTTTTTATTCTAACATAAATACTTGTTCTTTTTGTTCCTCTTCCTTCATGTGGTCTATTTTAATACCTAGGGATCAGGACATTTATGGATAAAATATTTCTTTCGGCCACATATGTGGCTTTCTTCTTATTTGATTTGAGGATCAAAAGCATGAAGGCTTGGAGATTGGGGAAGATAAATTCTAATAACAGCTAGAACTGTCTGTGAAGTTGTCCATCATTTGTAGACTAACATGGACTTTAGGAAGGAGATTTAAATGAGCCCCACAAAGGACACATATCTAATGGCAGCCAAAATGGTGAGGTAGAAGAAGGGAGGCTGCACCTGTCAGCTGACTCTCCTTATATTCTATGATAATTCTGTGCTCATTGAAGTTCATATTGTGTTTGCAAGGAGCTAAGTGAGAGGTTTCTGGGTATTAAACATTGATAGAAATTTTATCTACATAAATTTACTCCTTTAATGTAAGCTTGAGACATTGCCTTGTTTATTTCCATGATAACAACAGACATCTGAAGGTCAACAGTAAGTAGTTCTTAAAATTCTGTAAGCCCATTTTTCTCATTCTTTTCAAGGGCTTCAAAGCTTGAAAAAGGAATAGTGCTTGAAACACAGACAATTTCCCAAACTAAAGGGAAAAAAAGGCACGCATGTGGTTGAAGCACAGAATGGAAATTCAGTGGTCAGAGGATTGAGGCCAGCTGAGAAAACTAGCCTCCCACTGCATCTGAGTTTTCCACTTGCACTAGGGATTCTGAATCATTTGACCATTTGTTCCTGGCCTGCACGTCTTCTTGGTCAGCCAGGCTTCTCTAGCAAATGCCACTGTGAGAAACAGCCCATATACAAACTCAGAAATGTCTCTTTCAGTACACAGGAAGGTACTAAAGACGTGGATAGAATTAGGACTATGGTCACCAACATTTAGAGACTTAAGATAACATTGTCTGATTTCAACTTTTTCCTATTTTATTCTCAAAATTACAGAGAACACGTTTTAAAGGTAAAATAAATTTGGGCTGGAGAGGAAGATAGTGGCTGAGTAACAGCTTCCTTGCATCTAGGCACCGTGAGTCTGGGGAGATAAGACTCCAGGCATCTCTGGCTGGTGGGATCTGCCTATAATCATCCCTTTGAGCATACAGGGAGTCAGTGAGACACTTCTGGACCCTAAGAGGAGGACAAGAACAGTGGAAAACTGGCAAGTAATCATGTGTGTTCAATCGCTCTAATCCCGCTGACAGCTGTAAGTGCAGTAGCAGTGAGACTGCAAACCGAAAGGCCTTACCTGTGAATTGTTTTGGTGTTTTTGGACTTGGCACTCAGTTGAACTGCCTTGGGGAGAGCTTGAATGGGAGTGCAGAGAACTTTGGGTGTTGTCTGGGACCCCAGACTGAGCCGCTAAACTGGACAGACAGAGCTAATAGTGTTTGGCTATGGGCCCCAGGGAGTCATTGTGAGAGAACTGCCCCAACCAGGTCTACCCTAGGGGTTGCAGATCAAGGATTGGGTGGGAACTAGTAACCTAGTGACTGAGCAGCCTAAAGGCAGGGTCTGAGCCCCCTTACAGCCCTAACCCTCAGGGGCAGAGTGAGACCGGTTTTGACACACTGGGTAAGTGGATAGCCACTTCAGCAGTGATTCCAGAGACAAGCACTTTCCTGGGAAAGCTTCTGCTTAGCAAGTTTAGAAGGTTAAAGTGCCTTTTTTAGAGGGCTGAAGAGAAACTTAGGGTGTCTACCCTGTGGGGTTTGAGAAATCAGCGGAAGCCTCCAGTCATATCAGCATCGTAATTAACATCTCATACCCCAGAAGACCACCTGTTGCCCAGACAATATTCAACAAGATATATATACTGCTTTGTTTTTGGTGGGTTTTTTTGTTTGTTTGTTTGTTTGTTTTGTTTTGTTTTGTTTGTTTTTTTGTTTATTTTGATGTTGTTGTTATTGGTTTTTTTTTTCTAATTTCAACCTTTTTCATACCAATCTTTTTTTCTTTCTCCAGTTTTCTAGTATAAACACAATTTCCCATTGCTGCCTTTTTCAATAACTAGAACTTCATTTTTGCTAGTGTTTCTACCCCTTTTGTTTTTTCACCCAATTTTATCCCATAAAGTTTTCTGTTTGCTTGTTTTGGTTTGATTTATAGCATTTTTGTCTTTCCTCTCTACTTGGTGGAGGTGGGGTACTGTGTCTGATCAGGTTAGCAAAGAGCTGCTGACCTCAAGGGAACCACCCCACCGGGCACTCCCAGAAGGTGGGTTTTTTTTAAGGTTGTGTCAAAGTACCCTACTGTACACCTATATTGCTCTGTCTCCCTCTTTCTGTGCCTCTCTTCTTTTTGTCAATATTCCTTTTTCCCACCCCCTCTCCTTTCTCTATTTTCTTTTCGCTCATTCCTCCTTTCTTTCATCCCTTCTTGCTCTTCAACCTTCTCATCCTTCTGGTCCTGTACCAAAAGGACTCATCGAAACCTTAGTCCACAGACACAGGAACTTAAAGAGCAAGAGGAAGTGAAAAGAAAATTAAGGCAAGGAAACAGATAAGAGAAATCACTCGTGAGGAAGAATCAGCAGAAAACCCCAGGCAACATGAAGAACCAGTCCAGAACAACCCTGCCAAGGGACCATGAGGTAGCTACTGCAGAAGATTCCACCTATAAAGAAATGTTAGGAATGAGAGAAAAGGAATTTAGAATACACATGATGAAAACAACGAAAGAAATGATGGAAACAATGAAGGAAACTGCTGATAAAGTGAAAAATAACCAAAAGGAAATCCAAAAACAGAGTCAAATAAGAGATGAATGATATGAAGAATATAGAAAGGATATAGCAGAGCTGAAGGAACTGAAACAGTCAATTAGGGAACTTAAAGATGTAATGGAAAGTATCACCAACAGGTTAGACCATGCAGAAGAAAGAATTTCAGAGGTAGAAGACAAAGTTCTTGAGATAACTCAGATAGTAAAAGAGGCAGAAAAGGAGAGAGAAAAAGTAGAACGTTCACCATCAGAATTATGGGACTTTATGAAGCATTCCAACATATGAGTTATAGGAATCCCAGAAGGGGAAGAAGAAGAATGCCCCAGAGGAATGGAAGCCATACTAGAAAATATTATAAAAGAAAACCTCCCAAATATCACCAAAGATTCTGACACACTGCTTTCAGAGGGATATCAGACCCCAGGTTGCCTCAACTCTAACTCTAAGACACATTGTGATGAACCTGTCCAAAGTCAAGACAAAAAAAAAAAAAAAAAGATTCTGCAAGCTGCCAGGAGTAAGCGCCAGTTGACCTACAGGGGCAAATCCATCAAAGTGACTGCAGACTTCACTAATGAAACTTTCCAAGCAAGAAGACAATGGTCATCTACCTTTAATCTACTTAAACAGAACAATTTCCAGCCCAGAATTCTGTACCCTGCTAAGCTAAGCTTTAAAATTGACGGAGAAATCAAATCATTTACAGATATACAAACACTGAGGAAATTCGCCACAACAAGACCAGCTCTACAGGACATACTTCAACCTGTTCTACACACTGACCATCACAATGGATCAGCAGCAAAGTAAGAACCCAGAAATTAAAG
>CAUYPK010022520.1:0-50262 GCA_963574355.1 Loris lydekkerianus
GCCCAAGTGCCCATTGACCCACGAATGGACTAGCAAATTTTGGTACATATATACCATGGAATATTATGCGGCCTTAAAGAAAGATGGGAGACTTTACCTCTTTTACGTTTACGTGGATGGAGCTGGAACATATTCTTCTTAGCAAAGTATCTCAGGAATGGAAGAAAAAGTATCCAATGTACTCAGCCCTACTATGAAGCTAAATTATAGCTTTCACATGAAGGCTATAACCCAAATATACCACAAGACTGTGGGGAAAGGGCCAAGGAAGGGGAAGGGAGGTTTTGGTGGAGGGAGGGTAATGGGTGGGGCCACATCTATGGTGCATCTTAGAATGGATATAGGCGATTGCACTAATGTACACAGCTATGATTTAACAAGAAAAAAAAAAAGAAAAAAAATTAAAAAAAAAATGAAACCTGTCTCTGGGCACAGTGGCTCACGCCTGTAATCCTAGCACTTGGGGAGGCCAGGGTTGGTGGATTGCCTGAGGTCACAGGTTGGAGACCAGCCTGAGCAAGAGTGAGACCCAACCCCCATCTCTAAACATAGCTGTACAGTGTGGTGGGTACCTCTAGTCCCAGCTACTCAGCAGGCTCACGCAAGAGAATCACTTGAGCCCAAGAGTTTGAGGTTGCTGTGAGCTATGACACCACAGTACTCTACCAAGGATGACAAACCGAGACTCTGTCTTTAAAAAAAAAAAAAAAAGACACCTGCACTAGAATGTTAATGGCAGCCCAGTTCACAATTGGAAACATGTGGAACCAACCGAAGTGCTCATCAATTCAAGAATGCACAAAGAAAATGTGGTACATAATCGAACACTACTCATCTAGAAAAGGAATAAAATAATGTTTGCAGCAACTTGGGTGGAACTGGAGACCATTTTCCTAAGTGGAGTATCTCAGGAATGGAAAACCAAACACCATGTTTTCACTAATAAGCAGGAGCCAAACAGTGGGTATATGAGGGCATAAAGAGATATGAAGGACATTGGAAACAAAGGAGAGTGGAAGGAGAGTTGTGGGATAAGAACTTACTTATTAAAAAAAAGAAGAACTTACTTATTGGTGGGGTGGTGCCTGTGGCTCAAAGGAGTAGGGCGCCAGCCCCGTATGCTGGAGGTGGCGGGTTCAAACCCGGCCCAGCCAAAAACTGCAAAAAAAAAAGGAACTTACTTATTGGGTACATGAACACTATTCTCATGATGGACACACCAAAAGTCCTGACTTCTGGGTCAGCGCCTATGGCTCAAGGAGTAGAGCTCCAGGCCCACATGCCATGAGTGGCAGGTTCAAGCCCAGCCCTGGCCAAAACTGCAAAAAAAAAAACAACCAAAAATCTTTAAACAAAAGTCCTGACTTCTATTTAACAAAAACATTTATACCCCTTTAATATACTGAAAACAAACAAAAAGACACTAGCAAGAGAAAAGACAGGTTTTTATTCAGACCTGCATGCAGGAGTTCACAGGAAAAAATGTGGCTCAAGGAGGTGAAGCAGTTAACATTTGGGCATATATGCCATTTTAATAGGGGACAAAAGGGTTCTATGGAAAGAAAAAGTGCAAGTGGTCTATGTCTCCTTTCTGGCCAGTAAAACTACCCCAGAGAGGAGATATATGGCAGTCTCACTCCCAGAAGTTTTCACCTTTAGTCAGGTAAGGGGAATTGTTTTATTGTTATTATTGTTTTGTTTTGTTATAGCTCACAATAACCTTAAACTCTTGGGCTCAAGTGATCCTCTTGCCTCAGCCTCTTGAGTAGCTGGAACTAAGGCAACTGCCACAATATCCGTGCCTGGCCAGGTAAGGGAAGCTTTTAAAACAGTTCTTTCTAAGGCCGGGCAAGGTTCACACTTGTAATCCTAGCACTCTGGGAGACTGAGGTGGGTGGATTGCCTGAGCTCATAGATTCAAGAGCAGCCTGAGCAAGAGCAAGACTCCTATCTTTTTTTTTTTTTTTTTGAGACAGTTTCACTTTGTTGCCCTGGGTAGAGTGATGTGGTGTCATAGCTCATAGCAACCTCAATTCCTTGGGCTCAAGAGATTCCCCTGTCTCAGCCTCCCGAGTAGCTGGGACTACAGGCGCCCACCACAACACCCAGCTATTTTTTAGAAATGGGGTCTTGCACTTGCTCAGGCTGGTCTCAAACCTGTGAACTCAGGCACCTTAGCCTCCCAGAGTGCTAGGATTACAGGTGTGAGCCACCACGCCTGGCCTGCGAGATCCCATCTCTAAAGGTAGTTGGGTGTAGTGGCTGGTGCCTGTATTCCCAACTACTTTGGAGGCTGAGACAAGAGACTGTCTTGAGTTTTAGGTTGCTGTGAGTTATGATGTCACAGCACTCTACCAAGGGTGGCAAAGTGAGACTCTGCGTCAAAAAAAAGTTCTTTCTGCATCTGTTGAATCTTAAGTATCTTTTCTTTTTTTCTTTCTGAGACAGAGCCTCAAGCTGTCACCCTGGGTAGAGTGCCGTGGCATCACAGTTCACGGCAACCTCCAACTTCTGGGCTTAAGTGATTCTCTTGCCTCAGTCTCCCAAGTAGCTGGAACTACAGGTGCCCACCACAATGCTGGCCATTTTTTGGTTGTAGTTGTCATTGCTGTTTGGCAGGCCCAAGCTGGATTTGAACCTGCCAACTCTAGTGTATGTGGTTGGCGCTTTAGCCGCTTGAGCTACAGGCAGCAAGCCTTAAACATCTTTTAAAATAAGCTTCATGGGCAGTGCCTGTAGCTCCATGGGTAGGGCACCAGCCATATACACTGATGCTGGCAGGTTCAAACCTGGCCTGGGCCAGGTAGAACAATAATGACAAATGCAACCACCACAACAAAAAATAGCCGGGTGTTGTGGTGAGTGCCTGTAGTCCCAGCTATTTGGGAGGCTGAGGTAAGTCCAAGTGTTTGAGGTTACTGTGAGCTGGGAGGCCACGGAACTCTGAGAGCACAATAGTGAGACTCTGTCCCCCAAAATAATAATAATAATAAAAAAATAAAATAAGCTTCACAGCAACTCTGGGGGATGTGAGTAGTCCCTACATAACACATGTGACTTATTTTTCTCACTCTTGGTGAAGTTTGTGGGAGCCACCTAAATGTAACCTCCAAAATTTGGCCCAAATTATCATCCTCATTAAAGATGAGGAAATACGCCTGTAGTCCCAGCTGCTTGGGAAGCTGAGGCAGGAGAATCGCCGAAGCCCAAGAGCTGGAGGTTGCTGTGGGTCCTGTGACATCATGGCACTCTACCGAGGGCGGTAAAGTGAGACTCTGTCTCTACAAAAAAAAAAAAAAGATGAGGAAATAAGTTTTTTTGGTTTTTTTTTTGTAGAGACAAGAGTCTCACTTTTTTGCCTGCTGTAGTGCTGTGGCGTCACACAGCTAACAGCAACCTCCAATTCCTGGGCTCAGGCTATTCTCTTGCCTCAGCCTCCCGAGCAGCTGGGACTACAGGTCCCAGGCTGTAGTTGTCCCAGGCAGGGACAACTCCTGCCTATTTTTTGTTGCAGTTTGGCCAGGGCCGGGTTTGAACCCGCCACCCTTGGTATATGGGGCTGGTGCCCTACCCACTGAGCCACAGGCACCACCTGAGGAAATAAGTTTTAGAGAAGTAAAATTGCTCTGAGGTGTCTGGCTGGCAGCCTGGGATCAGAGCCTAAGTCTCCATGTATTCTACAGTCACAGGCTCTTAATCTGTCCTATAAATGGCTCATCCCCTCTGAGCATCCATTTCCTCCTTGTAAAACAAGAACACTATCATAACAAGCTGAACAAAAAGGAATTTCTTTTTTGGCACTTCAAAACATTTTAGCAATTTTATATAGTTCAACCCAATACAAGGTTGTTGTGAGAAGTGAAATAAAATGTTAAATTGAATTATAGTATTTCTGTTAATAACACAGGACTCCAGAACCAACTTCCCTGTGTTTAAATCTATCACTCTCTGTGTGGTTTTGAGCAAATTAGTTGAGTCATCTGTTCCTTAGTTTCTTCATCCATATAATGCAGATATAGTACAAATCAACACACTCTTACCTGCAATTCTTAAATCCAAAAAGCTCCGAAAACCAAGTTTTGTGGTATATTCATTTGGTAGCAAAAATTTTGACCTGAGCTGAACTGAGGCTATTTATGGTCTATATTTTACTTAATGTGAATAAGATGAAGCTTTCCTGCAGAAATGTTTTGCTTTCAGGGTGTTTCTTCTGGACTCTCTCAAGGTGCTACATATCACACCTGTTATGGGAATAAATCTCTCTCCAATATATCTGAAGCAAAGTTGATTTTATTACTTGCCTAACAAGGGAGAACCCTGTGACAACAACAGTCTCCAAGGACAAACAAAAAGCTATTACTACACAGGCTTTTATCAAAGTACAGCTGTTGCTGATTGACGCTGGTTTCCTGATTCTGGATTTCCATACTTATTCACAATTTAGAATTAAGAGCCAAAGAATTGTCAGCCTCCCAATTTCTTTCCTTTTTCAATAAGACAGGGTCTCTCACTCTGTCGCCCGAGTGTGTAAGTAACCACAGTTCACTGCAGCCTCCAACTCCTGGGCTCAAGCGAAACTCGTCTCAGCCTTCAGAGTAGCTGGGACTACTGTGGTGGCCAGAACTACTGCACCAATCTCCCAGTTTCTTTCTTGAATTTCACTAGAACTTTTTATTCTCAAACTCTCTTATTTTTCTAAAATCCTGCATTCCAAGACACAGTTGGACCAAAGCGGTCAAATAAGGAACTATGATCCTGAGGCATCTACTTTATAGATCATTAGGAGGATTAAACTGGTTAATATATGTGAAATGTATTGATCAGTGCCTAGTAAAGGAAGGCTTGGTATGGCTGCAGGTTTTTATCCTAAACACGTAAAGGGCTTTGCACTTAACATTTATTTTGCATTTGCCAAGCGCCTACTACGTCCAACTCCTCGAGAATACAAGAGACATGAACTGTTAATCAAATTCAATTTTCCCCTCGGTTCCTGGGCGAAAGAGCACTATCAGCAATATTTCACGCAGGCGCTGGAAGGCGTTTCTCCCCAAGGCTCCCTTCCGCGGCCCTTGAGTTCGCCCTGTTACTTCTGCCAGCGCAGCCCACCCGTTCGTCCGCTTCCGTTCCGAAAGAGTAGACTGAGCCGGACAGTCCCCCAGCCACAACCGACCTCGGACTAGAGCGTTCCAGTCAGGACCCGCCTCCAAGTATGACGGAGTAGGGTTGGGGGCAGTTGTAGCTCCGGCCAACCCATCACGCGGCAAGCCCAACCTTCCCCTCCCCTCCCCACGACGCCGCGCGCCGTGGGCGGGGCCTGGAGGGCACGCCGGCTGCGCACGCCAAGGAGCTCGTCGATTGGCCACTGGCACCTGGGCTCCTCCCACGGAGCGCGCCTCCCCCAGGTTTCCCGCCAGCAGGCGCCGCGCGGTAGATGCCGTACCTTTAAGCGCTTGGTCCAACAGAACGGTTGTGCTTCGCAGGCGGTCGCTATGTCGCGGCAGAGTACCTTGTACAGCTTCTTCCCCAAGTCTCCGGCGCTGAATAATTCAAAGAAGGCCCCGACTAGGGCCTCAAGCGAAGGCGCCGTTGCCGCCGCTGCCACCAGGGCCTCCCGTTCCCCTGGCGGGGATGCGGCCTGGAGTGAGGCAGGGCCTGGTCCCGGACCCAGGTCTTTGGCGGGCTCCGAATCGCCGCCAGAGGCGAAGAACCTCAACGGAGGGCTGCGGAGATCGGCAGCGTCTGCTGTCCCCGCCAGGTAGCGGACTGGGGCGGGGGTCGGAGGCGGGGGCACAGCGGCAGGCGCACCGACCCCTAGGAAGGGAGGTTCTTTTAGCGGAACTCGGGGGTGCACAGTTTGCTTCAAAGAGTGCTGGGGCCGAGTTTGGAGCATTGGGTGGGGGGGTGTAGTTTGTAAACAGCATAAGAAAAATGGTGCAGAAAGAAAGGGGGTCGTGGATAGTGAAGGCACTTTGGTGTTAGGAGACGCGCCCGGCTTGGTGGGTGAAGGGGAAAATGAATGCTGCTTGGGGCTGCGAGGGGGCTAGGGAGCCTAGGGGCTTTGGAGGTGGGGCGAATGGGGGAAGTCACTGGAAGCGCGGGGCGGGGGAGGGGTGGCAGGATGGAGGAATGCCTGCAGGGAGGCCGGATGCCCGGGACCTGGAGGTTGGTGTGGATGCGTGAGATTACTTGTTCATCGCAGAGATAGTAGTTGGGGACTCCCGTAAACTTTTCAGGTACATATTTATGGACTCCTAGACGCCGTTGGGACGGTGGGCCCTCCGCTTGTGCGAGTAGGCTTTGGAGAAGGCGGGAATGGGGGGTGGGCCGCTAGCTTCGAGGGTGGGGGTGTGTCATACTGCGGACCCTGAGGTCTGATTGGGCAGAGCGAGAATGCCGGGGGAGCAGAACCAAGCCGCAGGAGCCGGGATCAGGCTGGGTCGTCCCTTGGATAAGATTGCACGTGCACCAAGACAAATGAAAATAGAAACTATATTTTGGTGCGTGAAAGTTGGCGGCAAGTGGAAAAATGTTATATTAAGAAATAATGTATTTTTTAATGGATGATTCCGCCGGAGGGTGGGGCACCAGAGTTTTATTGGAGTTGAGGGTGGGCCTTGATCTGGCTTTGTGCGGGAAAGCCTGCCTGGAGGTGTCCTCCTCGCTTTCTTTTCTGGGCAGTTCAGTGTTGTTCCAGAAATGCTGCTCAAATGGCCTTTTATGTTAGCATCGGGCGACATTTTGAAAAGCTTGCTTTTACAGTGTACCAGATTACATTATTAGCCGCAAAGTGTAATGGTAGCCGTTTAGGCATACGAAGAAATAGAGGTTCAGGAAGGATAACACATTCAAGATCATAGAACGAGTTAGTGATTCTGAGTAGTCGATTTCTTTTTCTTTTCTTTTTTTTTTTTGATAGAGTCTCACTCTGTTGCCCTTGTTCTCTGTTGCCCTCGTTAGAGTGCTGTAGGGTCACAGCTCACAGCAACCTCCAACCCCTGGGCTTAGGCGATTCTCTTGCCTCAGCCTCCCGAGTAGCTGGGACTACAGGCGCTCTCCACTCTGTCTCTATATATATTACACACTTTTTTTGGGGGGGGGGCTGGGTGGGTGCTGCCAGTAGTTTTTATTTTTAAGGTTGTGTCAAGTGTCTTTCACATCTGTGACTGATGTTAATATACATAGTTTTTTTGTTAGGTATCCCTGTTTATCTTTTTGTTTATAGGAGCAAATTCTAGCAGTGCTTTTCATTTTGAGACAGGGTCTCTATCAGGCTAGCGTGGAGTGGCCTCATCAAGGGTCACTCAACCTTTAACTTTTGGCCACAAGTGATCCTTCCATCTCAGCCTCCCAAGTAGCTACACTACAAGCCTGTACCACCATGCTCTGATAATTTTTCTTTTTCTTTTCTTTCTTTTTTTTTTTTTTTTCCTTCTCGAGACAGTCTCTCTATGTTGCCTCGGTGGAGTGCTGTGACGTCACAGCTCACAGCAAAAGTCTTGGGCTTACTTGATCCTCTTGCCTCGACCTCCCAAGTAGCTGGGACTATAGGCGCCTGACTATTTTTTGTTGCAGTTGTCCTTGTTTTAGTTGGCCTGAGCGGGTTTGGAACCCACCAGTCTCAGTGTATGTGGCTGGTGGGTAACCACTGCTACGGGCAAGGAGCCTCTTTTTTTGAAAGTTTCATTTTGTTGCCTTGGATGGAGCGCCACAATGTCACAGCTCACAGCAACCTCAAACTCTTGGGCTTAAGCAATCCTCTTGCCTCAGCCTCCCACGTAGTGTAGCGGGAACTACAGGCACCTGCCACAAAGCTTGGCTTTTTTTTTTTTTTAGAGATGAGGTCTGGTTCTGGCTTAGGTTGTCTGGAACCCATAAACTCAGGCAATCTACCCGCCTTGGCCTCCCAGAGTGCTAGGATTACAGGTATGAACCACCACGCCTGGCCAATTTTTCTGTTTTTTGAAAAGATGTGGGGGTCTCACTTTTACTCAGGTTAATCTCTAACTCTTGGCCTCAAGTGATCTTCCCACCTTCCAAAGTGCTAGGATTATAGACATGAGCCACTGCTCTTCCTGAGTCCAAAGTATCTAAAAATGTTGACTATAAATTTTAGAAACAATTAGTAATTGAAGCTGAGATTGTGCACTAAAGAGAAAGCAAAAATAATGTGATTTTAAAGCAGAATTTAAAAAGTCCGTTTAGTGAGTATTACACTAAGCCATTTCATGTTTTCAATGATACCAGAGCTTTTACATTTATTTTTCTGAGCTGCCAGCTTTTCCCCCTACCCTTTTTGCCATGTCTTTAAAATCCCCCACATACTACAAAACATTCAGGACATGTTAATTTGAAGCTTTAAAAACACTGACAAAATAGGTGGCACATGTGGCTCTAAGTAGGGTGCCGGCCCCATATACCGAGGGTGCCGAGTTCGAACCAGACCCTGGCTAAACTACAACAAAAAAATAGCTGGGTGTTGTGGCATGCCCCTGTAGTCCCAGCTACTCAGGAGGCTGAGGCAAAAGAATCGCCTAAGCCCAAGAGCTGGAGGATGCTGTGAGCTGTGATGCACACATGCAGCACTCTTCCCGAGGACGACAAAGTAAGACTGTCTCTAAAAAAAAAAACAAACTGACAAAATCGAATTTTCTTTTTATTATTATTATTATTTTTTTTATTAGAGTCTCACTTTGTCACCCTTGGTAGAGTACTGTGGTGTCACAGTTCCCAGGAACCTCAAACTCTTGGGCTCAAGTGATTCTCTTGCCTGAGCCTCCCAAGTGGCTGGGTCTACAGGCTCCCACCACAATGCTCAGCTATTTTTTAGAGACGGGGGTCTCGGTCTTGCACAGGCTGGCCTCGAACCTTGGGCTCAGGAAATCTACCTGCCTTAGCCTCCCAGAGTGCTAGGATTACAGGTGTGAGCCACCTCATGTAGCTTTGAATTTTATTTCCGTGTATCGTAAGATATTTTTAATATTTTTGCATTTTAGCTTGGACTTTAGGAAGAGCTAATGTATCTTGCAGTTCTTTTAGGGAGGATGGTGAGGTGACTTTGACGTGGGTATTTTCAAATTGGGTTTGCATTGCATAGGGCTAGATAATCCATATTAATGTTAACACAATGCTAGTTATGAGAGAAGAGATGTTAATACAGTTCAAAAACATAGCCAATTATTGGCCCGGTGTGGTAGCTCATGTTTGTAATCCTTGCACTCTGGGAGGGTGAGACAGATGGATTGCTTGAGTTCACGAGTTCAAGACCAGCCGGTGCAAAAGCGAGACCCCTGTCTCTACTGAAAATAGAAAAACTGAGGCAAGAGGATTGCTTGAGCCCAAGAGTTAGAAGTTATTGTGACTTTTGGTCTTCTGGGTATAAACCTAGTAGAGGAATTATAGGATCGAATGGCAGGTCTATTTTTAGGTCTCTAAGTATTCTCCAAACATCCTTCCAGAAAAAATGTATTAGTGGGCATTCCCACCAGCAGTGTAGAAGTGTGCCCTTTACTCCACATCCACGCCAACATTTTTGGTGAGGGGATTTTGTTATGTGGGCTACTCTTACAGTTATCTTAGAACCAACTACAATAAGCAACTCTGATAGGGGGGATTTCCATTGTCTTTTAGTCTAAAAATATTATTATTCATTAGTAATGTTTCCTAGTTTTAGTTTTTAATATTTTAAAATCTCTTTGCATACTATTAATATTTCAAAAATATTATAACCTAATGGATAACAAAGCTAACTTTTTTGTTTAAAATATTTCGTATTTGTTAAAAATTGTTTTGAGATCAGGTTTGTAAAATTGGTCTATATGTGCTTTAAAAATGTGATATAAAGCCCAGGTTCAATATCTGGCCATTAAGTCAAGCTCCTTTGTTGTATTCTTGGAATGTTTGTTTGTTTGTTTGTTTTTTGAGACAGAGCTTCAAGCTGTCGCCCTGGGCAGAGTGCTGTAGCATCACAGCTCACAGCAACCTCCAATTCCTGGTCTCAAGTGATTCTCCTGCCTCTGCCTCCCAAATAGCTGGGACTACAGGCACCCGCCACAACGCCCGGCTATTTTTTGGTTGCAGCCATCATCATTGTTGTTTGGTGGGCCCAAGGTGGATTTGAACCCGCCGGCTCAGGTGTATGTGACTGGCGCCTCAGCTGCTTGAGCCACAGGCACCGAGCCAGAATTTTTGAATAATCAATAAATCTCACCTGTGTTATCTAATCAAAACCACAGTTTGTTTATTTTTTCCCTTTGGTCAAAGAATTGCCTAGTTTATTCCATATTCAGTCAAAATTCCTCCCTTGACTATTTCAAAGGACTATCCCAGCCTTTATCCCTCATCAAAAATGGAACCATGACCTTCACACCCAGATGCCTGGTCCCCACCTCCTCCCTGAACAGGAGCCGTTCCACCCCACCACAGATTCATTTCCCAAAGGTCAGGACATGGGGTCCATCCAGCCTCTTTCTTCACAACATTGCTTGATACAAATGTGTGTACTTTCAAAGGGTTCCAAAACCCAGTTTCTTTCCTCTGTGACTCTTACATTTATAAGCTGTGAACTGAATCCTAACCAAGACCTCCTGACATGATCCTGTGCTCATTTTGCCCCACCCAGGTCATTCTATCCATTTTTACTTGAAAATATTTGAAACATAGGCTACTCTAATCTCACACAAAAAAAGTTACATATTTCAAACGACTGACTTTCTTTCAAGGATTTAGCGTAAAAATCTGGTCTTTGATGTCACACAAGTGTGACCTGTCATTTCCCTCCTGCTTCTTCCCAGGCCACGTGCTGTGCAGCTACAGCTTCTCGTGATAGAATAACACACACTCTGGTCCATTTCGTTATACTCATATCACACTCCTGTGCCCAGTTAATTTCAGGGAATTTTAAATTAATAGGTTTAAAGTTACATACATAAGCTTTCTTGCTTGCTTGCTTTTTTTTTTTTTTTTTTTTTGCAGTTTTTTTTGGCCGGGGCCGGGTTTGAACTCGTCACCTCCAGCATAATGGGGCCGGTGCCCTACTCCTTTGAGCCACAGGCTCTGCCTCATAAGTGTTCTTTTTCACCAAATTAGGTCCAGTTTGAAAAAAATTCTCAACTATCAACTTTTCCATCAACATGTTTGATGAAATGGAAATTATGAAAGCATTTTCTTCACATTTAGCCTGTACCTGCTATTCTTCCCACAGGATAAATCCTATAAGGGCAGAAACTCAGTCTGGGATTCACACACTCTTTTATGTGACTCCTCCCAGTGGTGGTTAAATAAATTTCTGCAAGGGAAGAATAAATGACCGCACAGTATAAATGGACCCAGAAAATCCACATAAAATTTAGAGGTGTCTTGTTAGCATATGGAATGTTTTATCCCTTCCACAGCAGGCCAAGGAGGTTTTGGATATCCTGGGGTCACGGCTCATGAGAATAAAGGGACTGACTGTAGGAAAACAAGCAGTGATTAGTGCAGAGGTGTTTACCAGCCACATACCTGGATTGGGAAAAATAGTCAAAAACGATGTGAAGATGGAGGAGAGGGTATAGAACAATACAAAGAAGACACTCACTAGAACAAGGATGCTTTGGGTGACTCTGGACTCAGGGGAGACCCTGGGGGAGAGTCTGGTCCTGAGGACGTGCTGCTTGTGTCTGTACAGGATAAAAACCATGGAGCTGCTGGCACAGGTCATGAGTCCCAAACACCACCCATCGTAGCACGATGACACCACGACATGGAGCAGGGCTACACTGCCGTCGCCTACATCCAACACAGAACAGTACCCCAAATCCTTCTCCTCGGTGTTGTTTCTGCTGTTCTGCTGGCCAGCCATGTACTTGAGAATTATGGTGGCTGCCAGCACGTTCAGGACCCAGCTCAGCATGAGGCAGGGCCCAGTGCAGCTTCAGCTCTGCCCACCTGGAGTTTGTGGGGCTGATGGTGATAGCCTGGAAGACACTCAAGAGACAAGTGCTGCTCATGCACACCCCCCTGCCCATTCTGTGAACATAGAAAACAAGTTTGCACTCAAAATCATTCAGGAAACGTTTCAAGCCAAAAGTGCTCATTGTCTGTGGGACGCCTTTGGAGAGTAGGACCAAGGAGTTGGCTACAGTCAGGTGTCTGAGAATCCAATCTGTGCACCTGCTGTAATGAAGGGAACTGTAAAGGTAAAAAAGAAAGACATTCCCCAGGAGTCCAACTGTGGTCTGAGATAAAAAGATCATTCCTACTGCCACAAACCTGGAGGCCATGGTCATTTTCCAGGGATTGACAATCTCATTCAGAGGGAGGGAACCCTGCGTGGAAACGTGGTCTGTTTTACTATGCTACACTTAACGATAATTTTCAACCCGTAACTTTGTTAATAAATGCTACTTTCCTTTTAGTCAAGAGTTTTGCTATTATATATAAAATTGTATGCATGTATAAATTTCCCCACTGCAAGACTACTATATTCATTGGTTGTGTGCAACTTTTACAACAATTCTATGAAGTGTTTTATTTTTCACCCTTGACAGGTGAGAAGAGGAGGTCTAAATGCCATTTCTCGTCAGTGCCTTGTCAAGAGGCAAGTGTCAGAAGTTGACGATACACTTAACCACTATGGTGTCTCAAAGCAGACATTTTTTTTTTAATGATTCACATTTTTTTTTAGTAGAAATAAAAGATGAGGATGATATAATTGATCAACTGCCCTGTTTTTACTTATCTTGGACACTATATACAACAACTGCCAAATGCACATTCATTTCAAGTGTACATGTATTCTTTTCCAAAATAGACTGCATTCTGGGCTACAAAGAATCTCAACAAGTTTTTAGGTCATTGAAATCTTAGAGAGTATGTTTTGTGATCACTGTGGACTGAAATTTAAAAATCAATAAGAGAAACACATTAGACCTCCCCAAGTGTTTGGCAACTAAATGATACACTTCTAAATAACCCGTGGATCCACACAGAAAATATTTCTAACTAAAGGTATTAAAAGTATGATATATTCAAATATGTAAGATGCAATTAAAACAGTGTTTAGAGGAAAATTTATACCTTTAAATCATCTATATTCCTATTACAAGATGCTGAAAAAAGAGCAAATCAAAACCAACAAAACTGTGGCTTGGTGCCCGTAGCACAGTGGTTATGGTGCCGGTCACATGCACCAACGGGAACAGGTTCAAACCCAGCCTAGGCCAGCTAAACAACAATGACAACTGCAACAACAACAAAAATAGCCAGGCATTGTGGCAGGTGCATGTAGTACCAGCTACTTGGGAGGCTGAGGCAGGAGAGTCACTTAAGCCCAGGAGTTGGAAGTTGCTGTGAGTTGTGATGCTGCAGCACTCTACTGTGGGTGACGTAGTGAGACTCTGTCTCAAAAAAAAAAAAAAAAATAGGGTAAAGAAAATAATAATAATAACAATAGAAATAAATGAAATAGAAAGGAGGTACACAATAGAAAGAAAATTAGAAAAGCTGTAAGGTGGTTTTTTTAAGATAAATAAAATGTAAAAAACACAAATTACTGGTATTAGTAATGAAATGGAGAGCATTGCTATAGAAGCTTCAGAAATTAAGAACATTGTAAGGTGATTAAACTTTATGGCAATAAATATGATAAATTATGTAAAGGACAATTTGTTTGAAAAACGTCACTTATTAAAAACTGATACAAGAAGAAACATAAAATCTATAAAATTCTATGCCTGAAAAGAAACGGCATCTGTGATTAAAAGCACAAAAACAGAGAAGTCCGGGGGAAAAGCAGAAACTAGAGAAGTCCAAAAACTAAAAAAAACCCACAAAAACCAAAACAAAATTAAATTTCACATCCAAATGGTTTCACTTGTGAATTCCATCAATAGTTAAAGAAGTAGTATTGGCTTCATATAATCTTTTTCAGCTAACAGGGAAAGAGAAAATACTTTCCAGATCCTTAAATGATATGGGCATAAGCCTCATTCTCAAAACCAAATAAAGATATTTTAGAAAGGGAAATTTATAATCCAATATCTCTCATGACATGGATACAAAATCCTTATTACAAAAAGCAAATAAAAGCCTAAAATATATTAAAAAGAGAACAAATCTTGCCTATGAATAAAAATTTGGATTCACATATTTTCTTAATTTTTTTGTCTTATTAGTTTTTCAAAGAATGATCATGTCTTTTTTCCCCAGTTGTGATTGTGGTAATTTTTTATTCAAACACAATTTTTTCTTTTATAGGCAGGTATCACCCGTGGCAATTCAGATATCCAAATAGGATATAAATGCACGGACTTTTAGTATATTTAGTATATTATATATAAAATATATTAGCATATAATATATATGTATATATTGTATTATATATTATATAAACACAATATATATGTATATATTGTGTTTATATATTTTATGTAAATACATATATTATATAATACATATACATTATATCTATACATTACATATATACATATATAATAATAATACACATATATGTATATATAGTTCTATGATATATAGAAAACATAAAATAATCATACATGACTGTGTGTTCAGCAAGGGGACATGAGACATAGGAGATAAAATACTTCACATGACAAAATAAATTACTATTAATGTACACAGAATAACAGTATTTGTGGGTGCAATGATATGAAATCAAATTATTTCAATTCAATGTCCAAATGGTTAAGTCTATTAAAACATAAGTCCCTTATGCAAAAGGAAAACTGAAATTAAAGAAAATTATTTACTTAATACATTTAAGTAGTACTAGCGTGAGTATTAAGCCTGAGAATGGCATTGAAAAGTTTTTATACAACAGAAAGTATCACAAAATAATTCAGTTCTGAAAACTACTGAAAATCATAACTGTTTAAAGATAGAAAACCCTAAGCTGAAGTTACCTTTCCTTGCTGACTTCATGAAGGAAAACAGGTATGCCACAATGAATAGACAACAGATATTTTCTGTTCCCACAAAGTTATGGCCTCATTAAGCATATTAATATGCCCAGAATTGATAAAAACTCTATATTTACTATTTCTGAAAGTAAGGTAATTCAACCAGCTTTATTTTATTCACTATCAGAACCATGAGGATATTACAGAAAAACTACAACTGCTCCAGAAATCCCTGACTCCTGTAGGGAAGAGACGGCATCTGGGAAATCCATTCCCAACTCCTACTAGAGAATGTAAAAAAAATCCAAGAAGCTGTCAACAATGATGAACAGTGAGTATTACAGTAAATTAAATTAGAAACAGTTAGGGACTGGTTCATGGCCTTGACCGCAATGGTTTCCACAAGTTCAATTCATAACTCAGTAATTATCACCTCTTTCTTGCATGAATGTTGTGCTGGCTCAGTCTCTAGCCTTAAAAATCCCTTTTTTCTGATATATCTCCCATTACACATAGTTCCCTGCAGACTATGCCTTGCAGACCAACATATAAAGTACTCACCGGACTTTCTTCTGCTGCTGTTGGGCTCAGTGACTACCATAGGATCAGGACAGGTGGCAGGCATGTAGGCGAGGGGCAGCCAGGTCTGAGATATGGGTTTGTGACCCTGTGACCCCACCTCCCCAGAACTGCAATTACCGCTTCCCCTGTAACAACACCTGGGGAGCTAATGATATTTTGAAAAACTTTGTCCCAGTTGCCAATTACCAATTATTTGCTCAACTTTCTCATGAGCATCTCCAGAGACACCAGAGAGTTGAGGAGAGGCTCTTCTTTTCCATGATCCCTGGAGGCAGACAGGGGCTCCCATGGAGAAATCAGAAAACAAGGACGCCCAAGATGGGAGGACTGGCAGCAAAGCCCAGGAGTCCTGTGGGAGTCTCTGCTTCCCTGACAAGTTCCCCTGCAGAAAAACTAATTTTCTCTTAATCTTCAAATTCCTGAGCCAAAATATTATTTAATTTTGGCGAGAGAAATTGAATCATACAAAGAATTTGAGAAGAATTTTTCAATAGGCTGCAGTGCAGATAGCCTGCTGCACTTCACAGCTTATTCTCATGGTGAGAACTTGAAGTCACATATTGATATGAAAAATAAATAGGAACAAATGTGTGCAAATCAATGCAAATTAACATGCAAATGTAGATATATATATTCTGGAACGACACACGTTTTCAACATTTGCTCCCATAAAGATAGAGATTCTAAACTGTTTAATATTATAGAAGAAAGAGAAAATTTTATCAGAGTCCCTCATACGCAGAGCCCCACAACTTTATATTATCCACACAGAAATACCACTAATGAACTAATTGATACAGTGATGATACCTAATCATTCAAGAGTTTTAAAGTAGTCCGTCTTCCCAATAGTTTTAAGGGTGATATGAGATCTCTGCCTGGATTGAGCTGTATAGAATACTCCAGGACACGTATGTGCACATGTGAAAAATTCCAAATATTAGAAGCCATTGTGTCAGCACTACAAACACTGTATCATGGTCCAGTGGCCTTCATGGCAAGAGAGCAAGTGACATTCACCATTTGTAAACCCACAATTAATCACTTAATAGAATCAATAAAAGTGTCATGGATTGTATTTAAAAACAAATTGATAAGAAGTTAATGTGAGGGTGGTGCCTGTGGCCCAGTGAGTAGGGCGCCAGATACCAAGAGTGGCAGGTTCAAACCCAGCCCTAGCCAAACTGCAACAAAAAAAATAACCAGGCATGCAGCGGGTGCCTGTAGTCCCAGCTACTCAGGAGGCTGAGGCAAGAGAATCGCCTGAGCCCAGGAGTTGGAGGTTGCTGTGAGCTGTGATGCTACGGCACTCTACCAAAGGTGATAAAGTAAGACTGTCTCTAAAAAAGAAAAAAAGAAAGAAAGAAAAGAATTAGTGTGAAATATTTCTCAAATACGTGAAAAGTAGATTTGTACAAATGAAAAATGATGCTATATATTGAGATGATACTATATATTGAGAAGATTGAGTCAAGAATCTCAAGATGTCAATGATCTTTTAATTAGTTTATAAACTGAGTTTGATTCCGGTGCAGCTACCATCTCATTGTGTTCCAGAGGTAGAAAACTGTATTTCAAAGAATAAACAAATACCCATGAAAAGTCTGAAGAGAAAATCAGAGACTTAGAATATCATATATTCTAAGGACTTGGAATGTAAAAGAATGTGATGTTGATTCATGTATAGACTGAGAGACCAATGCAATACAAAAATCAAAAATGAATTAAAGCATATATGGAAATGTACTGCACAATGAGTGCAGTGGTGGCAACGGAGGGGAGGAGAGCTTAGTGTGTCCCACTGGAGACAGAAGCTCAAAAGTAAGCTGAGGATTTTGTCTCTTGGTATGTTTGTTTCCTGTAGCTCCAGCGTCTCCACATGTGCAGGTAGGACGTTCAATATTTGAGCGAGTGTCTCTTTTCCTATGGTCAGTTGCAGGAGATTTCACCTGACTCAAAACACATGGCAGCCTATCCCCTGTGTTCACAGTATGGGTCCTGGTTGGTAGGGGTCTATCACCTCTAACTGACCCCTTGCTCTCTTTGGGAATCTTGGGAACAGTCCCATAATGTTTCAGTAATTTTGTTCAGAATGTGACTGCTGTTTCTCTATGTCCTGGGCCCACAGGTGGGAAGGGTCTGTAAACAGTTCAGGGAGGAGTCAACAGTATAGGGACTCTGGGAGGGGCTAACATGGAATACTCTTAATCTATATCCTAATCGGAAAAAAACACAGATGCCATGCTCCTTCAGGAAAAAGAAATCAGGAAAAATTAACATAATGGGTTATAAGAAACAAAAACAATTTTCTTCATAAAATGCCTATAACAAAAGCAAATAGATGGTCTATGCCTGGCCTGAAACTTTTTATTAAGGGAAACATTTTCTCCCAGGTACAGATAGACTTTCTGGCTGACCTCAAGTGACGTACACACACCCAAAAGCCCGTGAGAGGTAGGGCCCAGGAAGGCTGGAAGGACTAGCATCCTTGGCATAAACTGGGAAATCTTGGTGGGAGTGACACACACCCTGTTTGCTTCAGACATTGTTACTGTTTTCTTTTTTTAATTTCATAATTTGAAGAAGGGGCTGTATATTTCTCTGACTGTCCTATCTGTAATCAGACATCTGGTGCCAGAGGTGACTTGTTGTCAGAGTGGGGCCATCACCATTTTCTATTGTCTAACATAGTAGGGAGTCCTGTAGTCTAAGAAGTGTTCTTAACTGACATAAGAAATCATAGAAAAAGTGAACAAATAAAGAGATATACCATGCTCATGGATAGGAAGACTCAATGTTATCAAGACGTCAGTTCTTCCCAATTTTGTCTATACATTCAATACAATTCCAATAAAAAAATTATCAACTTATTTTTCTGGATATTGAAAAAGTGATTCTAAAGTTCATACATAGAGGGAAAAGACAGAATTCTTAACATAATATTATTGAAGAACAAAATCAGACCATTGAGACATGACTTGGCTACACAAGCTACAATGTTAACAGTGTGGTATTGGCGAAGGAATAGACAAATCAACCAAAGGAACAAATATAGAACCCAGAGGTAGGAATACATAAATATAGTCAATACATTTTTGACAAACCAGCAAAGGCAATACAATGCTGCAAAAAAGTAGTCTTTTCAAAAAGTGATACTGAAACAACTAGACATGCCGTGCAAAAATACAAATCATAGACATTATATCCTCACAAAATGTAACACAAAATAGATCAAAGTCCTAAGTGTAAAAAAAAAAAAAAAAAGATATTTCTTTGAAAATAAAACATTGCAATGGGCGTAAACCAAAAAAAAAAAAAAAAGAAAAGAAAACATTGCAATGGGAATATGCATAAACTATGTACATATTCAGAGAGGTGAAGAATGACAAAGATTATGTCCTTGTAGAGACATTTTCTTTGTGTATAAAGGTTTGACGGCCTTTGTGCAAGGTTGTGGTATTTGCAGGCTTTTATTATAGCTTTCGTTATCAGGAATACAAGTGTGAGAACCCTCTCTTCTTGGCCATCCTCACCTCTATTTGTCAGAGTTTTCTTTTTCTTTTTTTTTCCTTTTTTCTTGAGACAGAGTCTCACTCTGCCACACTGAGTAAAGTGGCACCATCCTGTCGCACTGCCACCTCAAACTACTGAGCTTATGTGCGATCCTCCTGCCTCAGCCTCTTGAGTTACTGAGCCACCAGGACATGGCACAATGCCTACCTAAGTTTTCCATTTTTGATAGAGACAGGGTCTTGCTCAGGCTGGTCTCAAACTCCTGAGCTCAAGCAATCCTTCTGCCTTGGCTTCCCAGAGTTCTAGGAAGACAGGTGTGAGCCATGATGCCTAGCCTATCAGAGTTTCATTTACTTTTTCTTTTTTAATTTTTCAGAATATCACAGAGGTACATAATATGCTTTTGTACATTTTAAGTGAAAGTTATAAGTGTGCCTTCACCCAGTAAGTGTGGGTGGAGGGGAAAGACATAGAATCCTTAACATAATATTATTGAAGAGCAAAATTTGACTGTTGAGACACTAAGTAAGTGTGCATTGTTCCCATTAGGTGTAAATTTACCCAGCTCCCCCTCGCCTCCACCTGCTTGAGTTCCATTGAGTTTTTGTCTGCTCACGGATGCTCCAAGCCTGCCCAGTCTCCATTTCAATTTATTTTAACAATCTTTATGAAGTTTCCTTTCCCACCTCACCTGTAATTTGTAATTATGGTTTGTATGCATATACTTTGAAGGTACATCCTGGTTTCAAACTGGTTTACAGCATATTACTGTTAAATTAGCCTCATTTACTAAACACTAACGTGCCATCTCTAAGTACAAGAGCTGTGGGTTCTTAGGAGGTCACAGTGGAGAGGAAGCAAACACCAAAAGGAAACCGCCAGGTAACCCACACACGCAATGCAAACAAATTCCATATGAACGAAGCATTAACTAAAATTTAAAATACTCAAAAACCATTGAGGTTCATCTCATTTCTATGCAATGTAGAAATTATAAGACAGACACCAAAACAAATACTCAAATTCTTTTGTTTATCTTACATAAAAAGTAAGTACATGTATATGATGAATCCTACTGTAAAATACAATAGAAAACATATGAAAAAATATAAAAATATGTACAAATGAAGACCTTCATGAAATTTACTATTCTATGATAAGGTCAACTAAATTATAGAACGTAAAAGAGTTTTGAAAAGCAACTTGTGTGTGTCAAGTGAGGAATAAATATAAATATAAAATACGCTGCCTTAGATTTCATATAAAGAAAAGAAAAAGTAATCACCAATGGCGTGATGATTTCAACACGATTTCATTAATTGAGAAAATGCACACATTTCCCCATGAAGAAAGCTGTAAAGGTCAGTGGACACCAGGCTGCCCCGACTTGAGCTGGTGGAGGGAAGATCCCCACCCTTCCCAGAATTAAAGAGGAGAAGAGATCAGATGTGTGCGTTTCCCGTCCTTTGTATTATAACCACATCGTGCACTGTCCCAGTTCCTTTAGTAGACCGGCTCTAGGTCCCCTGGTTCATTAACACGATGCGTCCAAAATCGTCGGTGCAGCTCATTGGGGCGACTCTGAGAGGTGCGGGGTCTTTATTCCGAGTCTCTGGGGAGTAGGGGGCAGGGCCTGCCTCCTGTGATCCGCTGACAACCTTAGTGACCTCCAGTCTAGGTAAACGCGAGCGCGTCTCTCTCCTAGGAGGAGCTGTGAGCGTCTCCATCCCGGACTGGATCCCCAGGCCCAGACCGCGGGGCGGGGGTCAGCCAGGGCTGGGCAGGGAAGCCGTAGGCGGCCTGGGCGGCCATGGCATAGAAGGTCTGCAGCAGGGCGCACAGAGGCGCCTGGAGCTGGGAGAGCTCTGCCAGCTGCTCCGGGGTCAGCGGAGAACGCGCCTGCCGCGCCCACAGCTGGGCCAGGTCTTGATAGACGGCCTCGGACTTCGCGCGCAGGGCGGTCACCAGGTATTTCCGAAGCGGTGGTGAGTGCTGTCTTGGGGAGCGAGGTCTGGGCGGCCTGCTGCGCCGGGTGCGGGTCCTCTGGGGGCCCCTGGGGCTGGCGTCGCGGGTCCCCGCCTTGTCGGGCCTGTGCGCGGCGGCCGAGGTCTTGGGCTCCTTCCCGGGGGACGCGCTGCGCTCCTCTTGTGCGCTGGAGCCTGCGGAGGAAACACCAGTGACACGCGCCAGGACCGCGTCCGCCCGGCGCGTCCTGGAGGCGCCCCCGCACCTGCAGGCGCACCCCACTTGTCTCTCCTTTCGAGAACACTCTCAACCTTTATAATGAAGCAAGGCCGAAAACCTGTCGGTTCCCAAAACCTTTCTGAATGCCGGGATCTCTAAAATCATCTCAGCCACTGGGAAAACCCCTTCCTGACCCAACCCTGCATAAGTTACCAGCTTGTTTGCCTTCTGGGGAAGAAAAGAAAAAAAGAAAAGAAAATCCTACCTGCTGTACTGCGGCCACTGTCCCTGGAACTGATCTTTCTCTTCCTGGAGTTCCTCCCACCCGAACTGGCTTCTGGTTCTGCGGATAAAGTGGGATTTGAGTGAGTGCCTCCGACTGACCGCCTTAGAGACCCGAGCCCACCCCGGGACACCGAGGAGCTGAGCTGGTCGCCAAAACGTGGCTCTTCTCTGTTCCAAGTCCAGGATCCCAGAGGCCCTGGCTGCCAACGAGCTCCCAGGGTCCTTCCCAGGCCACACGTGTTAAGCCATTCTCTGCCTCTTCTCACCTAATAAGCGTCAAATATTACCTGACCTAGTGGGGCTTGTTCTGGCTTTGGGCTTAATTTCCTTGGAATTCTCCTCCTCGTTGGGCCTGGGCTCTGATTCTACTGTAAAGGGGCAGCGTATCTCCGACTTACACTTACACCTTACATTCCTCAACTGAGACGGCTCAGCCAGTGTCAAGAGCCAGCAGGAAGAGCCCTGTCCCATGAGATGATTGCCAGATTCTGCTGTAAGCCGTTTCTACTCCCCAATCGCAAAGTGAAACCCTGCCAAAGCCAAATCAGTATCCCTCACTCCATCCCAAGGCCTTACCTCCCCTCTGAGGGTGCTTCTCGCTGGAACGGACAGAGAGCGTCTTGCCTTTTTCTTCAAAAGCTTTCTTCCCCCCATCTGAGTCTCCTTCAGCAGAGGCCATCTCTTTGGAAGGGGACCGACCACTTTGGCGTTGGCTGGACGGACTGTGAGCATCTGGCTCTTCAGTTTCCAACCCCATGTGGACGATCAAATAAGAACTCCAGCCTCTCACCCGTCCAGCTTCAGACTGGGAGTTGTGCTGCTGGATCTGCCTTTTATAACCCCCTGACTGGGCGTGTCTCTCTCCAATTGGCCAATGAGATTCCTCCTGGCCAGGCTCGGATGCGGGTGGGGCAGGACTGAGTCACGCCCCTGGCCTTGTCCTCTTTCCCAGGTGGAGCAGTTGCTGCGGGCAGCCCCAGGAACCCCACACACACACACTGTCCCCTCGGAGGGTCCCTAACATTTTCCATACTGTGGTATTGGGACAACTGGATACCCTCAAGCCAAAAAATGAAATCCGGCCGTTTTTCTTACACCACACCTAAAATGAATTTTTAAAGAACCACAAACAAAAGCCTTAAATGGAAGATACGAATTATAACACATAAATCGTTTCCTGGATATTGGTATTGGCAATGATCTTTTGGATACAACCTCCAAAGTATGACAACAAAGCAAACATAAACAAGTTGGACTGCATCAAACTATAAAGCTCTGCACACGGAGGGAAAAGAGGATGAGAGGAGGGGTCTTCTAGCCGTGCGTCAGGAAAGAGGGGACTATATAACGGACTCATATAAATCAAATGCAAAAACAGAAATGAGGACCTCATTAAAAGTGAAGAAACTCGAAACAGATTTTTTTTTAATATAGACTTAGACGAGGCCAACAGGTGTATGAAAATTTGCTGCACATTGCCAGTCATCAGGAAACTGCAAATCGAATTATGTTGAGCTGTCATTTGACTGGTTGATACCTGCCAGGACAGCTAATGTTAAAAAATATATACGTGTGTGTGTGTGTGTGTGTGTGTAAAAGATAACAGTGTCCACAAGGAAGTGAAACAGAATTCCTGTACATATTGGTGAGTTGTAAGCAGGTACAGCCATGAAAATCAAGTTGGAAGGTCTTCAAAGTTAAAAACAAACAGAACTACCATATATTCTAGCAATCCCACTCACAGCCTGAGCTGCCTGCGACTTTTATCCATCTCTTGGAAAGCACTGCTCCCTTGTGCGGCTTCTGTTGTGCTGTCTCCCTCCCTCCCAGCAAGTGAATTGTAGGGAAACCCCAAGTCAATCTCAGATGGGTGGAGAGTGCCTGTGGGAATCTGCCACGCCCTGTTTGACTGGGTTTAGCAGACCCTGTTCTGAGCTATCCAGTTGTCCCCCTGGTCAGTGGTTGATGCTTGCAGGGAAGAGCCAGTGCAGAGGTGATCTTTGGTGCCAGTAAAAGGCTTCAGCCTCTTAGGAGGAGCACTTGAATGCCTCAGGTTGTCCAAGGGGCCCTGCAGCCCCCAGGTCACCATAGCTTAAGACCCTCCCTGTGCTCTCAGTACGCTTTCATCAATGATGACACATTCAGAGACTACAGTAGGGTACTAATTGCTGTGGAAGAGATGATTAAAATAAAGTCTCAGTAGGATAGAAGAATTCTCAACATTGAATTCTTTTTTTTATTATTGTTGGGGATTCATTGAGGATACAAAGAACCAGGTTACACAGATTGCTTGTGTTAAAGACCCTCGTATAATAGTGTTTCACCCCCAAAAGATATTCCACCTCTCCCTCCTTCC
Source organism: Loris lydekkerianus (assembly GCA_963574355.1). NCBI lineage: Eukaryota > Metazoa > Chordata > Mammalia > Primates > Lorisidae > Loris > Loris lydekkerianus. Next base: position 23,817 of record CAUYPK010022520.1, read on the forward strand.
CTCTCTCTGTTCTCCCCATCCCCCAACCCCCACCATGTGCTAGGTCATTAATTGTCTTCATATCAGAACTGAGTACATAGGATTCTTATTTCTCCATTCTTGTGATGCTTTACTAAGGATCCACTTTCATTCAGGTTAATACAAAACATGTAAAGTCTCCATCTTTTTCAGTGGCTGAATAGTATTCCATGGTATACATATACCACAGCGTGTTATTCCATTCTTGGGTTGGTGGGCTTTTAGGCTGTTGCTACATTTTGGTGATTGTAAATAGAGCTGCGATAAACAGTCTAGTGCAAATGTCCTTATGATAAAAGGATGTTTTTCCTTCTGGGTAGATGCCCAATAATGAATTGCAGGATCAAATGGGAGGTCTAGCTGAGTGCTTTGAGGTTTCTCCATACTTCCTTCCAAAAAGGTTGTACTAGTTTGCAGTCCCACCAGCAGTGGAAAAGTGTTCCCTTCTCTCCCCATCCATACCAGCATCTGCAGTTTTGAGATTTTGTGATGTGGGCCCTTCTCACTGGGGTTATATGGTATACCAGGGTGGTTTTGATTTTCATTTCTCTGATAATTAGGGATGATGAGCATTTTTTCATGTTTGTTAGCCATTCATCTGTCTTCTTTATTCATGTCTCTTGCCCAGTGGTATAAGGGATCATCTTTTTAAGTTGCTTAATTTGAGTTCTCTGTAGACCCTAGTTATTAACCTTTTATCTTATTCAAAATATGCAAATATCCTTTCCCATTGGGTAGGTTGTCTGTTTGCTTTGGCTGTTGTGTCCTTAGCTGTACAGACGCTTTTCAGTTTAATTAAGACCCACTTGTTCATTTTTGTTGTTGTTGCAATTGCCATGGGAGTCTTCTTCATGAAGTCTTTCTCCAGGCCAATAGCTTCAAGTGTTTTCTCTACACTTTCTTTGAGGATTTTTATTGTTTTGTGCCTTATATTTAAGTCTTTTATCCATCTTGAATCAATTTTTGTGAGTGGAGAAAGGTGTGAGTCCAGTTTCAGTCTTTTACATGTGGATATCCAGTTCTCCCAGCACCATTTATTGAATAGGGAATCTTTCCCCCAGTGGACACTCTTTTTTGGTTTATCGAAGATTAGGTGGCTGTAAGTTTTTAGTTTCATTTCCTGGTTTTCTGTTCAATTCCAAATGTCTATGTCTCAATTTTTGTGCCAGTACCATGCTGTCTTGATCACCATCGCCTTGTAATACAGCCTAAAATCTGGTATGGTGATACCTCTGGCTTTGTTTTTATTACTAAGAACTGCCTTAGCTATACGGGGTTTTTTATAGTTCCATAGAAATTGCAGAATCATTTTTTCCAAGACTTGAAAGTAGGATGTTGGTATTTTAATAAGGATGGCGTTGAATGGGTAAATTGCTCTGGGAAGTGTAGACATTTTAACAATGTTAATTCTTCCTAGCCATGAGCCTGGTAGGTTCTTGCATTTGTTAATGTCCTCTGCTATTTCCTTTCTGAAGATTTCATAGTTTTCTTTATAGAGGTCCTTCACCTCTTTTGTTAGGTATATTCCTAAGTATTTCATTTTCTTTGGGGCTATGGTGAAGGGAGTTGAGTCCTTAATTAACCTCTCATCTTGGCTGTTGTTGGAGGATATAAAGGCAACTGACTTGTGACATTGATTTTTATATCCTGAGACATTACTGTATTTTTTGATGACTTCCAAGATGTTTGTGATTGAGTGTTTAGGGTTCTCTAAGTATAAGATCATATCATCAGCAAAGAGGGAGAGTTTGACCTCCTCTGCTCCCATTCAGATGCCCTTTATTTCCTTGTCTTGCCTAATTGTATTGGCTAGAACTTCCAGCACTATGTTGAATAGTAAAGGTGACAGAGGACAACCTTGTTTGGTTCTAGTTCTAAGAGGAAAAGCTTTCAGTTTTACTCCATTCAGTAAAATATTACCCGTGGGTTTGTCATAGATAGCTATCTATCTATTACATTGTAACTTTAAAGAACAAATTGAGTAAAACCAAATATTTTTATGGATTGTTAATTTTTTGTACCATCAAGCACTTCTGTAAATTTTTACCTGTCTTCAAGGTTTTGTTATATTTCCCATGTTAGTTTTAATCTTTTGTGAATCTTTGCAGATTTTCACTGGAAATGATCATTTTTGGTTTATATTTCTAAAAGTACGGGTTGCCTTAAGTCTACATGAAACATCGCTTTTGTAAGAGCTTTAATTCTGATTTCAGAAATCCTATCAAACCCTGAGGGGAGTAGAATGTCATGAGGCAGCAAAAATTCAGCTTACATTGTATAAGAGTAATTTAAAATAAAATAAATTTACAGTCTAATGTGGTGAAAACAAAATCAGAAGTAAAATAGAAATAGCTATGAAACAAATTTAAAGTTAAATCACACTTTAGTAAAAAAACTTAGCAAATGAACTAATTACTTTAACACAGATTAAAAAAATCAAGGTGGAATTGCAAAAAATAACATTTGAAGTTATGATTCTTAGCTTTTACTTCTGGAAATTTCTCTTTTAGATAAAAATTAGATATGTCATCAAAGTTTTAGAAAAAAGAGAAAGCTAGCATAATTAGCTGAAAGTAAATTAGTAATAAAAAAAAGCGTGAAAAATTAGAACACATTCTGTGACAACATTAAAGATATACATAATTATTTAAAAAATAAATTCTGAGGCTTGGATGCACACGCTAGGAGATTCATGCAAAGTTTGAATATTGGTCCATTGTGTACAAAAACTGGCATTTTGTGAAGAAAATGTTGACTGCGACTGCTTGTCATCTTGGTCAATTAATTTTTGACAAATTTACTCTTTAATTATCACCAGCTTTCAGAAAAACATGTCTGTCATACCACAGAACTCAGTCTGGTAATCAGAAACAGCATGGTAAGCCTCCAAGGGAATAGAAGCCCAGAAGAGACGCTGGTTTCACATAGAGCCTGGAAGGCCACGGGACTGTTACCAGGAAAATTTCTGTGACCTCTCAGAGCTTTCTTTGAAAAAATGGGGAAAGTTACCATGAGATGACATCTTTTAAAATGATCCGTAAATAGAAGACTTTTGACATAGGTGCAGGATTATCACAAAATAGTATTATCGTTGCCACCATTAATATAAGAGTTGAATCCTATTTCAATTCTATCTTAAAATATGATATCCTACAGACAAGAGGCACATCATAGTAGCTGCTAATAGAAACATGATTGGCATATAGTGCTAAAAATAATCTCAGTAGGATTTCTAAACTCTGCAGTTCAGCATCATCTCCTGTTTAGTTATCTATTCACTGCCACTAGTTGCCTAAATGCCTTCTGTGTATCTGTCCCTGTGATTCATTCATTCAGTCTTGGATTCACTGATTGACTCGTCCATTATTGATTTACTTAACAGACTTTTGGGCAATGGCTGCTGTGGGCCAGTTGCTGTGTTAGGCTCTGTGGATTCAGGGATAATATTGGCGGCTTCTGTCCTCATGCAGTTCACAATGTCTGAGAGACGAGGAAGAAACAGAGAACAGTAATGCCGTGCAGTGGGGCGGGTGATGACAGCTGGCATAGGGCCTCCTGCTTGGGAGGGTAGCAGTGTTCAGCCCCACTGCAAAATCAGTGGAAGATTCTTGGAGGAGATGACAACTAGACATCTGAACTGGTACTGAAGGCTAATAAATACGTGTTAGCTAGGGAAAGAGAGGAGCAAGGAGAGGAAGGCGTAGTTTTTCTAATTAGCCATACGCAAATATCTTGTGCTAGGTTAGTATCATTGCTATTGAACTGAAGCGAGTCCCCTTTAAGGGGAAAGTATTTTGTTCAGCGTTTGCAAGGTGATGCGTGACTTCTGAGACACAGAAAACAGCTCTTCCATTAATCTATTCTCTTGCACGCTGCCCAGTTCATAATTGCATTCATTCTCAAAAGCAGCTCATAAATATATTACCACTTCAGTCCCCCTGTTCCAAAATGCAGAAATGAAAAATGATCAGTGCTTCCTTCCTCACTGTGAATATTTTAAGTTGCAACATTATTATACTCATTTCTCTTTCATGAACTCTACCACGAGCATTGAAAATAATAGGTTTTGCTTTATTGATTTTAAAGAAACTACAGACATGTAGAAACATGGAGGGTTTTTAACAAACACATACACACAACCAGGCAAAACAAACTTTGGCCTCCCATTACATGCTACATTTTAATCTGAAATTGTATATGGAGTGGTGACATTGTATTTGCTAATATTAAAAAGAGAAATGTGCATGACGTCTGCCCGAGCGTGCTCGTGTTGGAACGGATCCTGAAGTGTGCTTGGTAAACATCATTGATGACAAAGCAGCACAAAAGGGCTATAGCCATTTGAGAAATTGCATTGGAATTGGAGACAAAGATACAAAGGCTTCCAGGGATTTTAAATAAAAGAGAAAAGGAGAGAATGGAAGTACATATTTATTGAACACTCACTATCTATCCACAGCTTCATGGGTGTACTGTTATCTACATTTTACAGATGAGAAACCCAAGGCTCAAAAATGTGGAAGAACTTGCCTGGGCCATGGATTATGTAACTTCCAGCCTGAAATTCTGTCTCCATCTGTCAGACTCTGGAGCCCAGGCAGTTTTCACGATACATCTCGCTGTGTTAAAAAGAAGACAGAGTAGAGTAGAAACATACTTTGTGGAGGAGGAGAGAACAGGCATTTATACCAAGGAGCCATAACCATTTCAGTTAAAGGGGAGGCAGTTAAGGGTGAGAGCAGGGAGAGCCCGGCAGGTGAAAATCCCCGCTCACCTGGGCATCAGGTGACTAGATTACGATGAGCCTCTGATGCTATGGAATGTATTTATTTTGCCACAGAAAAAAAGGAAATGCCATCTTTTTACAACATGTGTTTTGCTTTTGATTTGAAAAATGTGGTCGCTGTAGGACAGATTTCTTTGTGATAGAAATTCATCAACAGGTGATTCATTCAACCCCTTCCTCCTTGCAGTGATTTTTGCAGGTATACGTGCTGGTGCCTGTGTTTGCCTATGCCCTGTGTGCAGGTAAGACAGTTTATCTTCTTTCAGATAGTGCTTGAAAACTTGACTATTCAACTCTTTTCTTTGCATACGTTCTTGACCCTTTGTCACCAATGAAGCCTATAGGTCAGTTCAGTAATCAAGTTTTTTTCTTTCTTTCTTTTTTTTTTTTAGTCAACTATCTCCTTACCAGACAGTTTAATCTTCTTTACTCTTTTATTATAGTGGATAATGACTTTATGAGTTTGTCTCTCAAGGAGAATTATATTTTACCTGTAAACATCCAGAGGCCATAATGCAAATATATGGAACATTGTATAAGGCAGCGGAAGGAAGAACTGTGCTCACGGGGAGAAAGGGAGCCTGTTGTGGAAGGCCTCACGTTACACCGCAGAACGGGAAGAATAGCGCATAACTCAGGCTCTCCAGTGTGGCCGAAAATCTCCCTGATACCCCTTCAAGCATCAACATTTCCACTATCAGAGGTAAATTCTCTTGGGCCAGAGTATTCAAGTGTGCTTCATGGCAGTACACTGTGGAGTGAGATTACAAGTTGAGCTGCCATGGGTGAAAATGTTATCAGTCAGTGAGGAAGGAAGTGAGAAGGCCAAGGCGCTCACCTTCTCTGATTCTGCCTGGAGCCAGGCTCAGAAGACCTCTGAGACTGAGCTTGACCGATCTAACTCTGCCTTGTTAGAGCAAGCAGCACAGTCAGCTGCCCGACCCAGTGGGGGCTCCTCAGCCTCTCACCCCAGCTGCCTGGTTTCTTTGTGGTTATAGAGATGATCTCTAACACCTGGTTTGTAAAGACAGTGTGGTGTGCTATGCAGAGCGAGGCATTTGGAGCCATAGGATCTGGGTCACTAATGGTTTCTGCCACTTTTTAGCAGCTTGAACTTCATCGCCATTGTCACAATCCCATGGTCAAGTACAAGCCGTTGTCATTCCTTTCCTGAGTTTCTACACGGTCTCCTTGCCCTGATGTTTACTCTCTGATTTGGCCAGTCCTTCTTACAGAGCAACTTATCTGGCCCACATGTCTTGTTCTTTTACTGCCCTACTTAAATTTTTTTAATGCTGCCTCATCACCTAAAAAATGAAACTTGAATCCAGCATCAGGCCCTCTGTGACCCAGTCCCCACCTCCTTCTCCAAACAGCCCATCCCACCTCACTTTTGGCCGTGGCCCACCAGATCCCGAGTAGGTGACGATGTTTATGCCTCTATATTATACAGGATTCTGTTGCATTTTCTTTTCTTGTGTACAAAATTGTCTTAACTTTACAGCACCCTCTTCTTGCTCCCTGTTACGATTTAGACTAGTTCCTCTTTGTACCTTGCACGGACCTGCAGTGTGGTCAGTCTCTTCCCCTACTACATGGCAGCGATCAGTTTATTTGAGAGCCCCTCTGCAGAGCAGCCCACAGAGTCATGAGCTCCCAGATGGCTAGACTGCATGCGATGTGCACCTTCCTGGTGCAAGAGCTGGGTGTGGAGCTTGGCATGGGATTGTCATTCAGATAGTGTTTATTAAAGGAATGACACTACTTAAGTTTTCTTATCCTAAAAATTTTAATTTGCAAAATAGGAATGATAATAGTACCCATCTCCTGGAGCCACTGTGAAAATAGGTAAAAAAAAAAGTAGAAAAGAGCTTTTTCAACTATGAAGATCAGTTATTATGATGATGTGAACTTAGGTCTTGGGAATAAATCTTTGTCTTTATCTAATGGGCATTTAAGACTCCACAGATCCTAGTCAAAGTCAGACATTAAACTTGGCCTAAGGATTCCAGTAATACACAATGTTTAGTGTAATTATTGGAATTTCTACCTGCTGAATAGGCCCACACTGCTTTTTAATTTTCTTAGCTTCAGGGGGAAAAAAAGCTGCATTAAGAAATGAAAGCCTTCTAACAGCTTGTTTTAGCATTATTTGTTCACAACTACCAGCAAACGTATTTTGCAGAATGCTTCAAATCCAGTTTTTAAAGACTAAGCCGAAGCTAGTAATCATTTCATAAATATTAATGGAGAGTATGCAAGTGGAAAGTTAAATTAAAATGCTACCAAATGGCTAGCAGGCAGCAGAAAATGAGCAGGAATCTCTAATCAGTGGAATTCATGGTTGTATAACTTTTATCCTCTCATTAGAGTGCAAAACAGAAGTTGATTTTTTTCTCCCACTTAAAATCAGTTCATGTTGGAGAGAAAATGCAAATTAGCTCAATAGCGGAAAGGTTCCAGAAACGGCATTTCTTTGTGGCAAGTCAGCTTCCCTTAGTCTTAGTTGAATGCGGGAGGCTGGACACAGAGAGACTTTGTGACTGTTCTTCTTGTTGGGTTGTTTGGCAGGATTTCCAGGGCTCTGGGTAAAGGAGAGCCCAACCACGTTCACTCACATTCACTCCCCATCAGTGTATCATTTTTCTCTTTGGAGTATTTATGTACCTATACCCAGCATGTTGCAAATAGGATTGATTTTAGAGATTTTAAACTTGGGAAGGGGGAAGGGTATGGAGTTTGACTGGTTGGGCCCAGTGTTGGGCAGCATTGAACTACAGGTTGTTTTAGCACTAGCGTTAGTCCCCTATATCCCATCCACGTGCGCATCCAACAGGTTGTTCACGGACCGTGTACCCACTGTGAACCAGCACTGTGCTGGGAATGAGTGGTTGAAGAAGACAGGGTCACACTGGCTTTCCTGTCCCAGATTTCACCCTCTAGACAGTAACTCCCACCGAGCCGTGTTGTGAGGTTGAAGGTGTCAATGGATGTAAATGGCTTAGACTTGCTCTTGGCGCATGCATGTGCTGTGTGAGGGAAGGAGGTGAACACCCTGGGAGGAAGCAGGCTCTGGTGGCTCTTGTGTCAGCATGTTATCATAAGAGAAAAGAGGGGTGACTGAAGGAAGGGGAAGCAGGAGGGTAAGGGGCTCATCCACGTGTTTCCCAAAGACCCTTGATCCTGCTGCACAGAGGGTGGGTTTTTGGTGACGGAGGCTGGAGGGCTCCACACCAGCTGGGTGAGCAGTGAGACACAGAAAGAAGCCAGACAATAGGAGGCAGGGGACCGATTTAAGATTTTTAGGAGACTTGGGGATCTCGGTAATTCATTGGAAATAAAGATAGAAGAGGGAAAGGTAGTTCTCAGTTGGTGCCTCGGTTTCCAGCCCAGGTGACTGGCCGACAGCTGAGCCTTAGATTTGAGAAGGGAGAGTGAGCGAGAGGCGTGTCTGAGTGGAGAGGCTTGGTGTGCACGGTCCTCGGAAGACCTACGTCCATACACAGGGGCTGCACTTAGCTGGGCTCAAACTCTGCCGAATCAGTAGTGCTATTCTTAGATAAAACACTACCTCTTCCTGGACTCCCATTTTCAAGCCCAAAGAATGAGGACAATACCATCCTAATCCAAATCGTTGTTGAGAAATAAACAAAGATAACACACAGGGCAGCCCAGGCCTTGGCACAGTAGGACTTAGCATTTACTGGAGGGTCTAAAACTGAAGAATGATAAAGATTTCACACTTGTTGGTATGTTCGGTGTGGGGAAATATGTGGAAAAGGAAAATAATTATTTCTACACTTCTTCATGCATTTATTTATTTATTCTTTTATCTATTTGGCAAGAGTATATTGAAGGCTTTCTCTCTGCCATGACCGAGATGATTCATTTTGGTTACACAAGGCTTCCTTTGGGCACTTACTGTGCGCTGTGCTAGACCCACTGTCAGAACTACGTTTATTGTATCTGTAATCCTGCCTCATCCCAGGAAGGTGCACTGAAGAGATTCCTGTGGGTCCCACCGGCTGTGACACTGTCCCTTCATGCAGCCATCACGACACCAGGAGAGAGCAGATATGATGGTTGCTACTGAGCCAATATTTCTTTTCATGTTGAATGAAATTCACTGGTGAACAAATTGTTACTAATGATAATCAAAATAATAGCTGAAATGTATTGAATATTTTCTAATTCATTTCTACATTTCACATCCATTATTTTGATTAATCCTATGAGGTAGGTTTATTTTTTACCCCAGCTTTATTACAGTATAATTGGCAAATCAAAATTATATACATTTATGGTATAAAACACAATGTGTTGATCTATGTGTACATTGCAAACTGATTAAATGAAGCTAATGAATATATCTATTACCTCACAGATTCATGTGGTAAGAACAGTTAAGATCTTCTCTCGTAGAAGGTAGGTCTAGAAGTCTGTAGATGAGGAAACTGGGGTTAAGAGAGGTTAAATATCTCGGTTAAAATCAGATAGCCAATAAGCAATTAGAAACCAAAGACTGGAATCCAGGTTTGTGTGAAAATAACTCCTCTTATTAATACATTGTCTAACAGTGTGTTGTAATTCAGTAAAAGATTAAGGTAGCGGTTTGTCTGGATTTCCATGTGTTTGGAGTGGAATGCATCTTGACTGCCCGAGGCTGAGTCTGTTTCCGTATTACCTTTTGTATGTGCATCTTTCTCAACTCATCACACCGCTCTGTTGTTCAATCAACTTCTCTATCTTCCTCCCTTGGATATGAGCTTCTTGAAGTCAGCAGCTCTGTCATATGGTCCTGTATTTGACATGCAATAAACAGGACACACTTGAAGAATGAGTGTATGTGTATATGAACTATACACAGGTAATAAACTTTCCCAGCATGTGACAAAATCTTATTGCTTTTGGTACAGCCAAGAACTTACATTGATGACTATTTTTTAAGTGATACAGAATTACCTATGTAAGCTTCAAAAATTTTCCCAAAGGCCATCTGGCCTGAAAAGCCTTCTGATACACAATCATTAACTGTCCCCTTTATGCAGCCACATGACTGCCTGTCTCTCTCCACTATTTATTTCCGAGAATTATAATTATTGATCTCCTCCCATGTACCTTGAATTCAGAACCCTTTAAATTAAAAAAAAAAAAATTGTTTATGTTGTGTTCTTTTCTTGAAATAATCACTTTCTAGAATAATCACTTTCTAATCAGTTCCTAGAAATGGGAGCATTAAGAACTGTGTTGGGACATGATGTTCAATGGCCCAAACTTGATTCTCAAGCACCTCATAAATTTAAGCCTGAAAAAAATCAAAAGGGAATCATCAAAAGTTGGAAAGTCAGACAGGGTTGGTTTCTAGCCAACCTGCTGAGGCTAGTAGTCTGGAGCACAGGTGTTGTGTCCTGTAGAGAGAGCAGGAGGGGACGGAGGACCCAGATGTGTGACCGAGAGGCTCATGCTTGACATCCTAGATCCTGACCCTACAGGCAGTAATCTCAGGTGTCCCATGTAACCTCTCTGCACTGGACATTTGCTCCAGTTCGCCTGCCTTTAATGTCGTGATATTTTCCTCCCTTTTGAACAAATTTTTTTTGAAACAATTTCAAAGTTGCAGAGAAGTTTCAGATATAACACAAAACAATTTCTTCCCTAAAACATTTGGATTAAATTCCCAGTGTTTAAAAGTTTTTGAAAGAGCCAAAGAATGATGCACCAGCATCCCTGAATATTTGACTGTGTTTTCCCTAAACCAGAATATTCTCCTATATAAGCACAATATAACCATCAAAATTCAAAACAAATTGGCACTGATGAACTACTGTCATCTCATCTTCATACACTATGGGTGTTTTACCAATGTTCCCCCAGGTACCTTTTGTTGCGAAAGGATCCAGTTTAGAAATACCTGCTGCAGTTAGCTGTTCTGACTTCTTCGATCTGGAACAGTTAGGTCTTTCCTTCACTTTTTGACACTTTGACAACTGGAAGGTTACAACAAAGTTATTTGGTTGAATGTCCCACAATCTGGGTTTTCCCAGTACTTCCTTATGATTGGATTCATGTTAAACCATCTTTTGCAGAACCAAATGGCAACCTCATTGTAAGGGCCCAGTGCAAAATGAAAATACTGAGATCTTTGATCTAAAAAGAGGGAAAGAAGTGCTGATAATGTGTATTTTATACTAAAACATAAAACTCCCCCCCCCCACTGTTTCTCTTGGTCTGCCATGGTGATTTTTATGTACTATTTAATATCATGCTTCCCTGGACTTATGGGTTCTTATGGGGTGAGGGAAGATACTACAAATCCCCAAAGGCCCCCCCCCCAAATTAGAGACTTGTATACACCTTCTACCAGCCACCAGCCATGGTTTTCCTTTCCCCACCAACCTGACACCCCATTCCACAGTGTACGGTGACCCCCCTGGCCAGGTGACTCAGGAATGGGTGAGTGCCTTGTCCCACTTCCTTCCTGCCTTGGAAGAGTAAAGCTGGAAGGCATCAAACATGTCCATGGTCTAAACATCCCCCTGCACAAAAGGGAAACTGGGGCCCAAAGAGGTGAAAAAAATATAAGATCTGGAACTCCTGACTCCAGATCCATACCTTTAAATTTCATTGTCTGGCCTCAGTCAGGTGTTGGTTCTCTTATACAGCTTAGAATTCTGTGGTGCTGAGAATCAAGATAAACATGACACACCAGCGGTCATAATCAAGACACCTGAGCCTTCCATGCAGGTGTCCCCACAGCGCAACCTTCAACACGCAGTCACCCGACACTCCGGCTGTGTTCCGACATGGAGCATTGGAAAGCATGAGGCACACGCCCTGCTCCCAGCAGTGAACAAGGAGCGCGTGGTGACTTTTTCGAGGCATATGTGATGTTATTTTTGGTTCTTCTGCCAGCCAAGGAAGTATTTCTTTATACAATTGTCACAACAACTCTATCAACCCATTTTACAGGTGGGAAAACATGGCTTTAGAGACTTTAAACAAGTGAACCTTGGACATTTTGGAAATGTCAGAGCTAGTGGAGTGGCAGGGGAAAGTCTGTCTGATTCTGCCTCCAGAACTTGCACCTGCTACATTCCAGCTTCATCAGTGGAAGAGTCAGTAGGACTGGGATAGAAAAATGCCTCAGATGACTTGTCCCCCTAGCCCCCAATGGAGCAGCCCAGGAATACCCGTTAAACTTACTTCCCCTGAGCTTCCACAACTGCTGGCCCCTCAGGGGCCATCCTTCCTACTCACACCCCCACTCCCACCCGTGTCCAGTCAGTCATCTCCACTGAATTCTAAGATTCTCTAAGCAGCTGTGTGGCTGGACACTGAATGTTGACTCTCATCTGAGCAGGGATGGGGTGCCGCCTTCCCTGAGAGGTATGAGCCCTTGATGAGTGATAAAGGCTGAAAGTTATAATTCACTCTGGCAAACTGGCTCTGGATGGCTCCACAGCCTCTGGGGGTGGTAGGTCAAAACTGCATTTAGGGCTGATGAATGAAATGCGTTATTAAAGATAATTCTTCCAAAAGTAGTGGTAATTATCCCGGCATTAACATTTCTAATTTAATTCAGCCCTGATTAAACTTTTTCTTTCAAAAGGAGGAAATTGAAAGTGTGAAACACTGGTGGGAGGGAAAGGTTCCTCTAACAAATGTGGTTATCAACGGGAGGCAAGCTCTCCAGAACTTCTGTCTAGGCCCAGTTCTGTCTGTGCACCCTTCATCACACGCGCCAGGTGGTACTGGGAAAACATCTTCTGCCAACATTCTTTCCCTCAGGCTGGTACTGATTTCAGACCTCATGTGACTTGTCCCTCCAGGCTTGGCTCATCTTTGCCAGAGACCTTGCTTCTTCCTCTGTCCTCTGACATTGCACTTGTCTGGTTACCGACCCTTCTCCTTCACTGCCTAGGCCCCCACCCCCACCGAGGACAGGATAATGATGTAAATACCTTTATATTCTCCAAACTGGGCATAATGCTTGGCACCAGGAAGAAACCCAGTTGGTGTTTGACAAAACAATGACTAAAAGGGCTGATGAATCTGAAAAGCTTTTGCATTTCCATTTAGCAACATCTTTCCATCAACCCTTTATGTTCCAAGATTATTTATTCATTTCTTGGCTTTAGAACAAAATGCCTTACTGCAAAGCACTTTCAGGGGGAGAGAGGCAGGTAGGGATGGAGGTTAAGAAAAAGAAAAGACCAACCAATTGGGAATAATAAAATGCAAACTTATGTCTCCTGGATTTCAGAATGAAAGGTGGAGTTTCAGATCACATTTCCCATATGTAATTCTTGGCTTGCTTTTTCCAATGGTTAAGCTAAAAGGGAGCTTTTCACAAAAGAAGTATTTTTCTTCTCAGCCTGGAAAATCAATTTCGATGTTAATCTTGCTCCTTGGAATGTCTTCCTCCCCCCTTTCCCACCTAGCAAAATACACTTCATCCTTCATAGCCCAGCTCACATGCCAGCTCTTTGAATAAGAATAATCACGGCTAATGTGTGTTGAATATTAACTCTAGGACAGGAGCTGTGCTAAGTGTTTTACAGAAATCATCTTACTGTTCACATATACCCATCAAATCAGGACTATTGTTTATCATAAACTTACAGATGAAGAAGCTAAGTCCCTTAGGAGATGTGAGTGACCAAGCTCAAGGTAGATTTGAATGCACGAGTCGACTTCAGTGTTGCTTTAACCTTGAGAACCATACTCCCTCTGATGCCTTCTGTGACTCTCTAGACAGAACCAGCCCTTCTCCTACAGAGACCCAGCAGGACCCCAGCCAGTCCACTCCCAATCCGCATGCCCTTGGGCTCAGTCACAGCTTCTTCTCCCTGGCCCCAAGCTCAGCACTGGGAAAGCACAGTGAGCCCCAATACAAGGTCAATCTTCTGGACAAGGTCTCTGCCTCTCCTACTCCTCTGCACTCTGAGCTCTGTAGCCTTGAAGTCATTGCCTGTGTGGTTTCCTCTGCTCCATCCTCTGCCTCCCCTCTGCCCATCCAGCATTGCACTCTGCCTGATTTTCACTTTCCTCAATGTGGCTCTACATCAAGAAAGCAGGGCAACCATCTTGCTTTCTCTCTGCCTAACATAGTGTCAAGGGTGGAACATTCACAGTCAGCATTGAGCTAAAAACAGCGGTGGCAGACTTCGTTTTATTATCCTTTGGGAGTCATTATTCCAATATGGTATTTTCATGATTTTTATCAAAACATCACTGTAAAGCTGCAGGGAGTTAGCACTCATGATAGCATTACCGCGGATCCCCCACCCGAATCTGATTTTCCATCCAATGCTGCTCATCCATCCAGAAAGATGTTTCAGGTTAGTTTTCCCTTTTCAAATTACATTCCTTTCACAAAAGATTCCTGTTATATATGGTCTCACAATAGATTTAGTCGAGGTCCCCGGAGATAAATACATCAGCACCTTAATCACATCCAGCTGAAATGCTCCCAGGACACCATCCCTGCAAGACTTGGACAGCCAAGGCAAGAGAAAAAGGTCATTTTGGGTTCTGTTGTGTTGTTTCCACTGAAGAAACACATCAAACACCCCTGAAGTTAGTGTCAAATCTTACCACACCGAGACGTAAACAGATAAATGGTAGTTCCTATCCCCATAAATATACACGTGCAACCAGCACAGTTGCTCAGAGGTACTGTTCCTCTCTCAAGCACATCAGGTGGGCTGGATGTACTCAAGCCACTGAAGACAATAAAGGGTGCACAGGACAGTGGTTAAGAAAACTGATAATCAGGGCAGCGCCTTTGGCTCTCTGAGTAGGGTGCCAGCCCCATATATCGAGAGTGGCGGGTTCAAACCCGGCCCCAGCCGAACTGCAACAACAACAACAACGACAACAACAAATAGCCAGGTGTTGTGGCAGGCGTCTGTAGTCCCGGCTACTTGGGAGACTGAGGCAAGACAATCGCCTAAGCCCAGGAAGTGGAGGTTGCTGTGAGCTGTGACGCCACGGCACTCTACCGAGGGTGATAAAGTGAGACTCTGTCTCTACAAAAAAAAGAAAAGAAAGAAAGAAAATGGGATAATCACTTGTCAGCTGTGTGGTTTTGAACAATACTTAAGCCTCCCATGCCTGAGTGTTTTTATCAGAAAAGCAGAATTATAATACCTATTCTATTGGATGGTGGTAGAGATAGGTTAACTTAATGCACTTAAAATTAATGGTAGCTACTCATACAGGGTAGCTATTATGATTTACTCAATGGAGAGTTCACTGAATTACGAGTAAGAAGACTCAGTCTCCTCCTGCTACTCACCCACCACACGGTCTTAGAGAAACCGCCTGAACTTGCTGGACTTGAGAGCTCTCGGTGGCCCTTTGGCAGGTCCAGCTTCACGCGTACTACCATCTGCGTCATACTCGGGCTGCTGGCAACTCGAGCTGTGTGTCATTTGTCATTGTAGCTCTGGGGCCATGTCTGCTCTCCCCTGGGGCCCCCAAACATGCTCACACCTGGTGTGGGCTTCTGCACAAGCACTGCCTTCTCTCTTTGGGTGTCTGTGCCCGCATGTCCCCTTTGTATAAGGTCACCAGTCAGACCCTATGAGGACCCACCTGATGACCTCCTTTTAACTTGCTGGCTTCTGTAAAGACCCTGTTTCCAAATGAGATCACATTTTGAGGTATCAGGTTTAGGGTTTTAACACATAGGTTTTGGGGGGAAACAATTCAACCTGTGACCCTTGAAGACGCCACAGACTTGGGGGGCTGTGTCCTGTCTCCGGCATAGTGATGCTGGTGTTTTCATTATTTATACTTCCCACACCTGCACCCCACCGCCAAGAGACTTCATTCCTCATGAATTTACAGAGAGGCACATGGATAGCATTTCCTGAATTCTAAGTCCTTTTTTCTTTTGCTGCTGCAAAGCTGTTATTCTCTTTGGTTTCTCCTTTCATCAACCTGGCTGCCAACCAACATCTAAAAAAAAGAGTCCCCACACTGCACGCTGAGTTGCTGCCTCGGGTCGATGCGGGTTTATTGATATTCCAGCATGGTTTGCTCCACAATTTATGCTCTGCAGTTTGTGAACCACAGACCCATGGGGAAAGGAGATAGTGAAAGAAGGGGATTTTTCCATCACTTTATATGCAGTAAGTGACTCTCAATTTCCTGCCATGTTATTTCTCAGTCTTTAAATATCCTTTTCTCTGTCTGGACATTAGAAACTACAAAAGCACTACATTCTTGAGGAGGAAATATGAATCCTGTAAGATCTCTAATCAGGGCAACCTCTTAGCCGTACAAAGGGTACCTGTGAACATATGAATCCCTCTGACGTGGGGCGAGGGGCTGATGACAGTGTTGGGGTCTCAGATGATAAGAATATTGCTGGCCCATGAGAGACCTCATTATTCCTGTATCTTGAGGGGCAGAAACCACATAAAACCCACTTCCTTGCTTCTCATGGTGTAGATACAAACTGAACACAGTGAGAGAATTAAACATGGTTATTTAGAATTCCGATCTTTGCTCAAAGCAGCACTTTCAAAACAGTGCACACCTTGGCAGGCATAATGACCTCTGTGGGTGTGTTTAAATAGGAAAAAGCACCAAAGTGTCAGAGCTGGAGGAAACTTTAGAAGTTATTTTATTTGAGAGAAAATGGAGGCCCATGCCACTGTTTCTGAGTGTGCATTGCTTTCATAATAAGGTAAAAACCAGGCTATTATTTGTAATGAATAAAATAATGTCTAATATTCTATTTTTGGTTAAGTATAGAAATCATAAGTGCTTTACAGAAATGGGAGAATGACAGGCAGGGAAGGGGAAGGGGCTGGGTGGAGGATTGCACTACCCAGCCCTTCCTGCTAGAATACCAGCCCCTTTGCTAAAGAAGCCTCTGGTGATCTGGGTTAATATGTGAGCATGTGAGAAAAAAATCTGTGAACTTGCTGGAGGTTCTGCCCCTGAAGGCAGCTTGTTTGGAGCCTTGAGGTCTGCACAATAGTAATTATTAACCACGATAACTACTTCAGAAACATAGCTTTTTGGAGCCCTGTTTTCTGGTTGTGCAATGGAGAAGCTCCTGGTGGCTAGTTACTTGCTAATGAAAGAGCATAGCTCCGGAAATCCAAGGTGAGGTTCAAGTTCAACCGGCTTTGTGACTTCTGGCTGGCAGTCCCTGGGGGAGGACATGAAGGGCAGTGAGTTAGGACTGGAACTCAGGGCTCTTTGGCACCGGGTGGGGATGTGTTTCCTTCACTGTTTCCTTCTCCTCCCAGCAGGGTCACAGGTTTCTGTAGGGTAGCTCTGTCCTGTGAACTCTTGCACCAGGTAGCTCTGTCTTATTCCCCTCTGGTTTTGAATGGTGACTTGCTGAATGGATAGTAGGGAAATTGTACAAGCTTAACGAAACCCTCCAAATAATTAATTTTCAGTTCCATATGCCTAGGATGCACTTATTTTGTACCTAAACAGTAAAAACCATGTTCTTCCACTTAATCTTTCATCATTACTCTAAATACCCCTTATGCTGTCCATCCTGGGATTTGATCTGTGTTAAAAGTTCAGCATTCATGTGTCTAGGACCACGGTGGGTGCTAGGAAACACCAAACCAGTCTTCCAGAAATGTAAAATTACAGATATTATGATATTATGAGGTCTGTCATTTTTTAAGATACTGATTTATCTGGAACCTTTTTATTGAATGCTGCATAAATCTGGGTTACAATCATATGCCATTGATTCAACAGCCAGACAACGGTAGAGTCAAATCCAGAGTATGTCACTTGCTGTGCAACTTTAGACAAGTCATCTGAGCATTCACTTTCCCAATTGCAGAGTGGGGACAGCAAACACCACCCCCCCCACCAGCATTGTGGGGAGCACTGAAAGCAGCAAAGCTGTGACGAGCACTCAGGAGATGGTTTCTTGTATTATTCTTTGGTATGATGTGTGGCGTTGGAGATGGCAGAATGTTCGGTGGCCGTGATTCACACCACCGATGTATGACAAGTGGTCAACAAGTGGCGGACCAGGCAACTCCTACTGAAATGGGCAGTGCACAAAACACCTCTAGTGCTGAGAGAGACACATCCCCTCTTTGCAAGGAGGTGGGGACGCTGCTCTGGAAAGGGACATTTAACCTCCTGTTTCACTGGATACTGGGGCGAGGAGGCCTCCCAGCTGAGGGACCAGCGAGATTGAAGCCTTTGCAGCAAGGTGAAGCTTCTTGATGTTTAAAAGATGGGTTGCATGGCCCTTACATGCAACATTCTAGGAACCAACTGAGGGCCAACTGTGGCCTAGTGAGCAGAGGGCGCCAGTGGCAGCAGACGGAACTGGACAGGGCGCGCTGGGTCTTGCAGGCCCCACGCAGGAGTTTGGGTGGTACCCCAACCACAGGGGGAGGAGCAACTGAGGGACACGCTGTGACTCTGTGCGACTTTGCTTCACGTGCGCCAACAGTGGTGCTGGTGTCTTCCGGGCTCTCTGGACCACGCAGTGGGTGGACACTTTCAAAAAAGCAGAGAACAAAACTGCAAGCTCTGGCAGTAAATCGGATGTGCTTACTGGGAATGAAAATGTCTCCATTTATAGAAATCTTACAGAGAATTAGGAAACCTTCTCTCAGAGGCTCCTGGCAGCACAATCCCACCCACGGCAGGCACGCGTCTTGGGCAGGGCCGGAGTTGATTCTGAGCGTGTGCGCTCCGGGGTCCCGTCTGCTATTTAGCGTGTCAGGCCCTGAGCTGCGCTAAGGACAGACGATAAAGCAGACACAGGAGCCGCCGTGCCCAGGAGCTCACTGCAGACTTACAGCCTCGGGGTGAAGCGGAGAGCGCGATGGTGCCGGGAAGGGGCTCAGTGCGCTGGGCTGGCACAGGGAAGGAGCATCCGGCTCCCCGGGCAGCGCTGGGACAGCGGGACACAAAAGGCAATGAAGGAAGGTCGCCTTCTCTGGACGCCGCTCACCTCCATCTCTCGGGCAGACGCGCGTGTCCTCCGTTAGTTCCATGCCCTCAGAGTCTAGTTTTCTCCCCAGGTGAGAAAGTGCCCACTGGCCATGTTAGAAAGGAAAATGGGATCGGAGAGTATCGCATCTTCTCCCTGTCAGATACTTCAGTCTCAACTGGGGCTAGCAGGGCAAAGTCCTAGCTGGAAGACTACAAATTTTTACTTTTGAGAAATTTCAACTGCAACCGATTAGTAGTCAGGAGAGGAGAGGGGTATATGAAGGTCTGAAATACGCAGACTGCGGCAGACACTGTCCACACATTCGTGGAGCATAATTTATCAGGAATATGCTTCTCGTATGGATCATATCTATTCATTTAGTCAAATTCATTGAACATTTGATATATATGCAATGCCTATTGCACTAGACTGAGGATTTCAACATAAATCAGGGATACCATCGCCACCCTTAAGGACTTTCACAGTTCCAGAGAGAATCAGGTAAATAATAAGCCACGCTGAAGAGTCAGCCAGTGAGTTTTGTATGGTCTTAGGGTAAAACTAAGACCAGGAAATCCAAGTTTCCAGCAGATGGGTTTCAGCTCATTATTAAGAACAATTTTCCACCTGTTGAGCTGGTGAAGAATGGGCAGAAAGCTCCTGCCCCAGACAGCCTCCCTTCTCCCGAGCTTGTAAGCACAAGGCAAACAGTCAGTTCCTACCACAGCTGGACCCTGTGAGGACACTGTAGGAGGAAATAATTAGCATATCAAGGAAAGTCAGTGATGACTGGTCTCGTGGCCCTGTGATTCTCAGACTCCTTGACTTTTACTCTGACTTGCTACTGCACTAGACAAATGTCATCTCCAAGCCCAGCCAAACCTAGACCAAGTCTTGATTTAGGCAAGGTAAGCTACTTCTTGATGCTTAAAAGATGGGTTGCATGGCCCTTACATGACAGACAGGCAGTTCCTTACAGTCCCACTGAGGCATTTATTAGAGCCTTGCTCCATAAAGTACTGTCATGCAGGGGTCAGATGCACCCATAGGTCCTGGGAGTCCTTTAAGGATCTGATAAACTAGAGCATGAACCCAGCTTGAAGCCATAGGACTCACCCATATCATTTGCACATATATGAGATTACAGTAGAACAGAGGCTTCAGTTGAAATCTCGGCTTAAATCCCTTAAGTGGCTTTTTCATATGCCTCAGGATGAAGCCTGGGCCTCTGCTATACATCAGAAGGTTTCTCATGATTAGCTCCCACTTCTCTGCCCCCCACCCATTTCCCTGCATTATCCACCCTTTATGTTCTACCCAGAAGGAAGGGCTGCCTTGTACCCCACTGGTGCCAAGTTCACAGAGGAGGAGCTCTGTTAGGGCAGGGAATGGGTTCAAGCCACATTGCTGCATTCATAGTACCTGGAACAGCATCAAACAGAATGGGCACCAAAAGTGCTTACATACCGACCCTCAGGCAGGTTCAAAGATGGATCTCACCTTGTCATTCAATAATGACTAGGGCTGTGGATGGGAAAAACAGGAACGTATTTCTCTGAAGAGATTAATTTTGTTCTTTCATCACTGAGTACCACAGGGTCTGTTGAAGTCAGAGATGACCTACATTTCTTCTTAATGAACCTGGGGTCATATGGTAGCACTTAGCCTTTTCTCTAACGGGGAGAATAGCCGCATGCTCACTGCAGTCACAGTGGGAGAACCCAAGTTTGTAAGTCATCCTTATAAGGGTGTGTCACTCACAAGCTCTGGGGAAAAGAGATTCCAGGATCAAAGACTGTGAGCTCAGAGGGCCTGGATTTCAGGGAAGACCCTACCCTGGACTGAACGAGACACCAGTTTTCTGTTCTCTTGCCAGAACTAAGTGCTGAAGTCACATTCCACTTGATGCATTGGTCACACATTTGGCTATATTAAGATTTCACTCTAAAGAATGCCAAGAGATGACAGCACATTACAAGATAGTGTGCTGAACAAATCCATTAGCTGCTTCAGGAGGGCTTTAGAGACTCCATCACATAATGGCAAGCTTCAAACAGAACTTGGCTCAGGACCCAACCCTGCCACTTAGTAGCTGAGCAGCTTGGACAGTGCCTGAACTTCCTGATCTGCAGGTTGGTTGTAAGAACTTCTCCTGCACAAGGTGGTGGTGAGGCCTCCCCGAGATGCTACGCCATGTCTCCCCCCACCCTGGGCTGTGTCGGGGACAGGCTGCGGCATTCTGCCTCCCTTCTCATCCCTGTCCCCCTTCACTCTACCAAGCAGATCGGGAAGAAAGTTGCATTGAGACTCTGGGTTCAGAAAGGGATCCTTATGTTTTGAAGGATTAATAAGGATTCTTCATGATAATTTCTTTCCCAATGTGTGAGGAGTCATTTTAATATCAGTAAGTGCTCACTTTTGTGTGTATGCTCCACAGTTTAAAAGGTAGTTCTCAATTAACTTACCCTTTATGGTAGCTCTGTGAAAAAAACAGACAGAAGAGGGTGGGGTGGGGGAAGACTTGTGAGGACTAAAGAACTTTCTTAAATGATGAAGGGAGGCAACATTCAGCCTTGGCCTAAGCCAGGGCTTTGGAATCGGGGGCTCTCAGGTTCAGAGCTCGGCCTATCTTTGCTTACCCGAGTCTTGCTTGGAATTCAAGTCCTCCCCTATCACCTTTCCTCATCTGCAAAATTGCTGAATTATAAGTATCGAAAACAATATGTCAATTCTCTCAAACAAGTTGTTCCAGAGAAATGTAAATTTTTGATTAATTAAATAGTGCATATAAAGCATCCCAGACATAGTAGCATTCAATGGATTAAAAACTGGTTTTACTTTTGTCTTTATGGATTCCCTAGAAGTTTCAGACATTGCCACATAAGAGCTCTGCTCGGTAAATGGTCACATCTCCATTTAACAACTGAGAAAGAGGCTGTGACTTACCCAACTCCACTCAGCTGGTGAGTTAACAGTTGTGATTTGTACCAAGTAAAGTAATTTTCCTTTATAATTAAAAGTTACTCTGTGATAAAAATGTAGTTTAGAATCGGAAAAGGTTTTTGAGAACAGCTAATCAATCCAACAGGGGAATTGAGTCCCAGAAAAGGGAGTGACTTGTGCAGGACCATAGGCATGTCAGCACAGGCCAGAGGTGGGAATCTCAGTCTCCTGACTGTCCCCACTGTTCCTCTCAAAGATATGAGCTTCTGCCCTCTGGGAAGGTTTTGGTCAAGCTTTTCTTCTGGGTCATTGTTGAAGTCCTCACCCAAACCAAAAGAGTCACATTTATTATGTATGTAAACCCATCTTCCATGGCTATCCCTAATAGCAATGAGTTATTTATAGCATTTAAAGAGTGTATCTCAAAGATGTTTCAGGTTACATCTGGGGCAGGGAAAGCAAAACTCCAATATACATATGGAAGTTTTTCATGAGATACTTGTTCATCTGGTTGCAGTTTTAATAAATGTCATAAATAAAAATACCAGAAAAACTCTAGCCTCTAAAATTTTTTATTTCTAGATCGCTAAATGGTAGGTAGAAGTAAGGGCCCAGCTGGCCTCCTTTTTGGGGGGAATGGTTCCCATGAGCCTTCTGGGATGGCCAGGGGATTCAGGTCAGTGATCCAGGCACCCACCCAGACAGAGGGCAGGTTGGGCTCAGCTATGTGGACTGCTTCCTGGGTTTGTTTTGTTTGAACAAAAGCTTAGGAGAATGTGAATCTTCATCACCCTGAAGAGGAACCTATGAAAGTCAAGTATTTTAGGTCTATCTTAGTGTTTTTCCAAATATGCTTCTCAAATGGTACATTTGTCTTGGCTCTTTGACCTTTAAGAATCTTACAAAGACAGCCTCGTGGTTGGGGACCAGCTGATGGCCATTTTCACTCTTGATGTGGGAAAATTTGAATCTAATGCATTATTTCACAGCCCTGACTACAACTCATATTTACCTGGACAGTTAAAAACAAAACAAAACCCTGGTGCCTGGGCCTTACAGAACATAGCAGGGTGCCAAAAGATATATATAAATATATTAAAAGATGTTGTCGGAAGTAACATTGATCATTCCGAAAAAATCTATGAACAGCAGGTAAAATGGATGTGCATAGCATGTCCAGGTACACTTGACCAGTAACAGTACCTTCTATTCAACTTCAAAAAGTAATGCACAGATAACCTTTCTCAAAATATTTGTACAAGTTTTTGGCACCTCTGTATTGAGGTTAATTGGTCAGGGGTGGAAAGTAGCCATTTTCATTTTTTTTTTTCTTGAGCTCCTGAAGTGCTTTGTCATGTGCACCCAGCATTACGAACTATTCCTGGGGAAAAATAGTAAACTAGACACAAGGCAAAGGGGTGCCCTGGAGGAGAAGCATTTATGAGAAGAAAATAGTGTCTAGACTTTGACTGGAATTAGGATTTGAGTAAAGTCTGACCAGGGTTGTAAGACTTTGCTCCTTTCCAGTTGTATCACAGCCACACTCTTGCTGTGACACTCAACGTCCTCACAGCCTGGTTCTCTCCTATTTAGACCCCCTTCCTCCACTCACCCCTACATCTTATGATTCAATTACATGGGCATATTCGATGCACCCAGACACAACTTGAGCTTTGTCCCATCAACTCTATGCACCGTACCTAACACTTATTTCGACCCCGCTGTGCACGATGAGCACTTCTTAGCCTCTCGAGATCTACGTCAACAACTCTAGATGCCCAGATTGCTAGGGGAGAAAATTTCAAATGTTCTAACCACAAAAAAATGTGAAGTATCTGAGGTGATGGATATGTTAACTATTTGATTTAATTATTCCATATTGTATCCATAAATCATGACATTGCTATGTTCTCTATAAATTTATACGATTATAAATTGTCAATCAACAAATAAAACCCCCCTGAAAGCTCAAGCCAGTTCCACTCCTCCCTGAGTAACTCTCCCAATAGCTGGTTTGTGCCCCTGTCAGAGTCTGTGCTCTGTCACGTCTGGACTGAACACTCCTGGTTTCAGTATGTAAGTCTCATCTTCCCTGTGGCCTATCCCAGAATAGGTGATGAATAAATGCATGGGAAATGAATGAAGGCAAATGACAGAGAACCCCAGAACTGAAATCAAACCCAATTTTTAATATATTTTTCTATGCTCCAATCATGTGTGTTATGAACCATTCGGTCCTGGAATGTTCTGGTTTGGAGGGCTGTTTGTCCCCTCTTGCAGATGGGGAAGCTGAACTTCTGAGAGATGTGTTTCTTCAAGGATACATGGCAGGAATTAGAAAGAGAGACAGGGCAGCATTCCTGGTTCTCAATCCAGTTCTTTTCTCGGCTGTGAAGTGTCCTTCTGCAATGACCACAGGGGCACATTGGCACTGTGACTGGGACGTCAGCGAACCCCACTCTCTTCTGTGCACCCCAAGTCAGCCCCCCACACTCAGGGCCTGCTGCTTTCAACAGCTTAGCCCCATCTTTGCAGGACACCTGTCTGCAGGGTCCCTTCCCCTGTATTTTCAATGGGGCCCTCAAATACCAAAATTGGACTCATTGTCTTCTTGAGTTCTCCTCCCCTATCTCAGGAAATGAGACAGAAGCTCCAGTGTCATTCTGAGCCCTTCCTGGCCCCTCTCCTGCCACATCCATCAATAGTTGCTCACCAGGTCTCTCTGATGCCACTTTAGAGCCATATTTTCCCAATTAAAGAGCTGGTGCCTTCATCTGGTCTCTTAGAACCTACATCCATCTTTCTACGGGGACTACTTATTATTTTTCTAATAAAGAGACTTTCAAAAAATTAAACAAATTGTGCCTTTTCCCTGGATTCACAGATGATTTCAAAAAGGATAATTACCTTTTCCATCTTCAGCTATGATTCTATTTTGGAATCCTCTTCCTCTAATTAAAAAAAAAAAAAAATCACCAACTCCTAGTGCTATTTGAGTCTGAGTCATTTGGGCAGTAAAATCAGCAAAGCTGCACAAATAAATGGGAAATGCAGGAATCGGGCTCCCAAGCTTTCCCTGGGGTCAGACATCCCCACGGGGTGCAGACACCAGCTCTGCACTTTCCAGATCCAGACCCCCAGCAAGCAGCTCCCAGCCTGCATTTCATAGTGTTTTGCCTCCCAAGTTTGTCTTTCAAATGCTTGGGATAGCCTCTGACATGTAAAAGCATTCAATAAATATGTTTTTTCCTTCCTGCTTGTATTCTTTGGGCATTTAAAAATGTGTATAAATCCTGCCTACGATATGACTAATCTCCTGAGGCTATGACCAATGCCCACTTTTCACTCCAGTAAGTACAAAGATATGTCACCTCATCTTCTTCAATTTCTTTAGTCATCAAAGAATCTTAAAAGCTGGAGTTGGAAAGCCTGCTGGGATCGCCAAGCATGACCCCTTATTTACACACAGGGGAGCTGAGGTCACGCACCTCATCAGCCTCAGTTATACAGGGCGCTGGCTTTTAGAAGCACACAGCAGCTGAAATCCAGACCTCTCCCTGGAAGAGATGACCGCAGGCTGTAATTTGTGGCATTTGTACAGTCACCTCTATGTGTTCTGAACAGCCAGCCATGCTGGCATGAGAGAGAAAGGAAGAGCTGGCCAGTTATGGAGGAGGATTGGGTCGCAATCAGACTGGCCAGAGGGCACAGGCTGACGGGAGAGAGGCAGGCCCAGGTTCAGCAAAGCGCCAGAGTTTAGGGAGGAAAAAAAAGATTGGGAAGAGACTCCACTGTAATATTTCTGCACTCTTTTCATATTCAGTTTACTTCAACAACAGACTCATTGATGTCAAAACTCACAGGCACTGAGCAGGCAGGAAGGGAATTGTGTCTAATTGTTTTCAGTTGCAGCCTCGAGGGGCTCTCAGATGACCAAGTCATCACAATACAGAGTGACCATCTTTCAGTGGGGTTTGGTATGAGGGTTGTGAAGACAGATGAGGGATACTGTCTCACCAGGGAGGGTGACACCACAGCACCCAGGAGACACCACAGCAAGAGACGTTTGATCCACGCTCTAAAGGATGAATGGACGTTACCAGATGCCCATGGAGGGAAAGGGCAGGCTGTCCAAGGTCGCAGAGACTGATGTGGCCCAGTACATCATCCCAGGAGTATAGACAGCATCCCAGGTATAGCGGGAGATGGCTGTGCGAAGGGGTTAGGCTGGGACCAGGTGGCACAGGGACTTACGGGCTGGACGTTGTCATGAACTCATGAGGAGGCATTGGTGACACCGTTTCAGCCAAGGACGGTCCCCTGTGCCGTGCTTCACTGGTGTGGCCAAGCCTTCTTAGCTGGGTGTTTCATTCAGTTGTTCATCCAGGAAGACAGGGTTCATTTTGAGTGTTGTTTTCTCACCTGCTCACGTCCAGCTCACCCCTAAGCCCTGTCCACCCTCTCTCCCTAGTCCCCCCACATTTGCCCACCTCTCAGGCACCACGATCCCGTCTTGGTCCCCCAGTGCATTTTGTTTTCCTTTATGCCTCTCGGTTTTCTCTGCTTGCACAGAAGTCGGAGAGATCTTTAAAAAAGCAAAGGAGGGAGGGGTGCTGGTGGGATTACACCTGCGGGGCATCTTACAAGGGTATATGTGAAACTTAGTAAATGTGGAATGTAAATGTCTTGGCACGGTAACTGGGAAAATGCCAGGAAGGCTATGTTAACTATTGTGATGAAAATGTGTCAAATGG
>CAUYPK010022521.1:0-31331 GCA_963574355.1 Loris lydekkerianus
TATTAGAGAAATGCAAATCAAAACCACCCTGAGATACCATCTAACCCCAGTGAGAATGGCCCACATCACAAAATCTCAAAACTGCAGATGCTGGCGTGGATGTGGAGAGAAAGGAACACTTTTACACTGCTGGTGGGACTGCAAACTAGTACAACCTTTCTGGAAGGAAGTATGGAGAAACCTCAAAGTACTCAAGTTAGACCTCCCATTTGATCCTGCAATCCCATTATTGGGCATCTACCCAGAAGGAAAAAAAATCCTTTTACCGTAAGGACACTTGTACCAGACTGTTTATTGCAGCTCTATTTACAATCGCCAAAATGTGGAAACAGCCTAAATGCCCACCGACCCAGGAATGGATTAACAAGCTGTGGTATATGTATACAATGGAATACTATTCATCTATTAAAAAAAATGGAGACTTTACATCCTTCGTTTTAACCTGGATGGAAGTGGAAGACATTATTCTTAGTAAAGCATCACAAGAATGGAGAAGCATGAATCCTATGTACTCAATTTTGATATGAGGACAATTAATGACAATTAAGGTCAATTGGGGGGGAGGAAAAGCAGAGAGAGGGAAGGAGGGAGGGGGGTGGGGCCTTGGTGTGTGCCATACCTTCTGTGGGCAATACATGATTGCAAGAGGGACTTTACCTAACAAATGCAATCAGTGTAACCTGGCTTATTGTACCCTCAATGAATCCCCAACAAAAAAAAAAAGAAAAAAGAAAAAGAAAAAGGGTATGTGATATTTTCACATTAGGCAAAGCATGGAAGGTCTGTAACATGATATACAAAATCCTTAGCACCTGTTAACAAGGAGTGAACATTCTGAAAAGACCAGCAAGACTGCAGTATACTTCTTGGTTCACACCTTGGGTAATTAGATGTTCCTCTTTCCAAACTATAGGGTAAAAGGTCTCAGCAGAGATCTGCACACCAACAGTGGGACTCCCCAGGGGGTTATTTTTACATCACCCATTGGAGATTTCTGTTCTCTTAAATACTTTCCTATGTTTTCAAACTTCTAACAATAAGCACATGATAGAATTTATTTAAGTTCATTTGCAGTTTGCAATCTTTTCCTTGTTTGGTTTTTAGAACATCTTGGAAGCCTCTCTTATACCAGACACAGCCCTGTGCTAGGTGTCAAGACCATAGAATGGTCTTCAAGTTGAGGAAAGAGACCATCATAAAAACTAAAACGTGGTTAGTCTGAATGGCAGTGTAAAAGAAGTAACATCAAGGTACAAACATGTAGCATTCAATGGAGAAATTAATCTGTAAGAATGGAGAAGATTCATAGACAGTGGCCCATGAAGACCCTTTCACTGAACAAGGGCCATGGACGAAGGCACAGAATTGAGAGTCAGTACATTGTGCTTGGGAAATGGAAATGTTGAGAGTCTAGCTATCAAGTGAACTTTGCTTTTAGTAATGGACTCAGTAAGTCTAAGGGCCTGGGACCTGCTACATGCCTCTTCATCAGTTCTCCAGCATCTTAATACATCTTAATACTTAATACTTAATAGTTCACTCATTTACCCATGGAATAGATAATGAGAAGAGATATTCTGAAATAAGCAAAAAAATTAAAAAATAAAAAAGGAGTCAGGAACCCAGCAAGGAAAGTGAAACTGGGGATTGTATTCAATCTCTATAAATCTCACTGACCATAGGTAGGCAAATTTAATGAGATTGGACATTCAATTTCAAATTTCAATTTGATTCCATTATTTACCAAATACCCATTAAGTAAAAGATTTTCTATTCTGTTTGATGGTATCAAAGATGAACAATACACCTTTCCTACTTTCAAAAATTTGCAATGAGAAGCAAAAGAAACACACACCTGAGAAGTACATGAAAACACAATATGCAAAAGAAAGGGAACTGTGGGCAGTTCTGAGACACACATCAGAGTCCCGTTCAGTGGCGGGCACATGAAGGGGGCACCAGGAAATGAAACCAAAAGGGTTTCCTGGAACTGTCTTGAAGAACATTTAATGCCAACCTAAAAGATTCCATGCCAACATGAAACCTTCACAAATTACAGAGATGATACTGCTGATGAGTGGAGAAAGAAGGGGGCTTCACGATACCTGATTCTGGGACAACTGTTCATTCATATCAAAGAATTGAATCTAGAACTCAAACTCTACACACAACAAAAGAAAATGTATTAAAGGCAGAAGACCAAAATGTAAGATTTTAGAAGGAAATACAAGATAGCATATTTAATGAAGTTTGGGAAAGATTTTCCCAAGCATGATGCAAAAAAGCTAAACATAAAATAATTAACATTGATTACATTGAAATTCAGAATTTTAGTTCATAAGAGATACCAGAAATAGCCCTCTTCATAAGACGAGCCCTCAAACAAGTTGGGGAGAAGAAGGAAGCCTTAAACTAGTAAGAGATATTTCAATCACACATAACATATTAAGGAGACCCACTAAACTTCTTATAATCCAATGAAGACAAAAACACCACGAGTGAAAACCTCGAGTAGGTACTTTACAGAAGAAGCCTAAGAGGCAATATAAAAGTATTTTAACTTTATTAATCAGGATCAAAATTAAATCCATATAGAGATAATATTATGCTCACTACATTAACAGAAACATTTATGCCTGAAAATATGAAATGTTGGCTGGTATGAAATGGCAGGAACTCATATTGCTAAAAAATAATTGGCATTATCTGGAAAATCAGCATCCTCTAGGTCCAAGTAATCTTTTCTCATATAATATAATACACACCTAAAAACATATGCCATTAGTTAGGTACATAAATGTTCCCAGTAGTATTTTTCATAATAAAAGATGTGCTGGCCATCCAAATTTCACTGACAACAAGAATAAACAAATTAGGACACCATCACACAACCAAATATTGCACCTCCAGGAAGTGAATCAACTATATAACGCATCCAATGACATAGATGCAACAGGACGGTGGGTGAAAAGGAACTGCTGAAGAATAGGGAGACTATAAAAAAGAAGCAAAAGTAAACTATGTTTAGGAGTACATGTTTAAATTTTGGGGGGGATGGGGAGCCGGGGCCAGGTTTGAACCCGCCACCTCCAGTATATGGGGCCGATGCCCTACTCCTTTGAGCCACAGACATCACCTATAGTGAAACATTTTTTTTAAAAAAGGGAATGAGCACAAAATTCAGGAGTGATTAGTTCTAAGGAAAACCAGAAGGAAGGGCTGGAGGAGCAATGCAGGTGAATCAAAGGTGTTGATATCAGTCTACTTTCAAATATGGTGGTAAGTTCACAGATACACATTTTAATTTGACACTTTCAAAAAAAAAAACATATTCACATGCAAAAATAAATCACAAACTATTCTACAGAATTTGTATCTGATTTCATAAATAAAGAACCTGGCATTGTGGTAGTAATATTAGAAAAGCTTATTTTAGGGTAAATTCCTATGCCACGTTTCCTGGGAGAGAACAGGTGCACACCAGGGGTCCTTGCCTACTTCTCTGGGTCAATGATGGGTGGTGACTGGGCCCTCGCCCTACACGGTTAAAGAAACTACACTACCTACACCCTTGGACAATAAAACTAGTATATCAGTTAAGACCATGGTATTAATCCACTCATAAATATGGTCACTTACATCATGAGATGTCATGTCTAAGACACATTAGAAGGAGGTTAAAGGAAAATAAGGAGTCTTTGGTTGCAGGCCTCACTCATGCTATTGTCCAGACAGGAAACATAAGGTACCATCTCCAATCCTACGTTCTCAAAAATCTCCTCCTTTATAGAATCCCTCATATAATCTCATTCCTTTTATTAATACCACTGCTTTTATCCTAGTAATAAAAAGTCTAGCTCCCAAAGGCTGAGAAGGCCAGCATTCAATGTCCACTCTCCAAGCCACCTGAGATCCAAGGTGGAAGAGGAAGTGAATTGTGAGCAGACACCCTCAACCCTTATGTTCTTCTTATAATAAAGATCTTCAAGCATTTTCTTGAAATCTAAAAAAAAAAAAAAAATGATGAGTTTCAACATTCACACACAATTAACACATTGCTGACTGGTCACTTGTTACCTGATGACATGGACAGTTTCTATATAAAATTCCCAGTCCACAGTGTGTTAACACAGCAGCTATTCCCGAATTCATTTCTCCCGGTCTCAATTCCCAGATGTCCCAAAGTCAGCCTATTTTATTCTTTCTGCCCTCCTCGTCTCTCAGCTGCTTCTAATATAGTATCACTTAGCACTGCTAACATCTTAATGTACCCATTAAATGCCTAGGTCTTCACCCTGAGTTCCAAACTAAGACTCACCTAGAGAACTTTAAAAAGAAAAAAACCAACACAGGACAATTGGGTCCTTTCAACTGACATTCTGATTTAACTGCCCTGAGATCAAGGCATCAGCTAACTAAGAATTTCAGAATTCAAGTCCTTCTCTTCAGAATTTACATACATGTGTAATTTCTATAAACAAAGGTTGCATTAAACATTTGGTGCTCTTCTTTCAATCTTATATGCATCCATAAAGCTATTTAAAACTATTAAATGTCATTTTTAATCTTAAAAACAAAGTTAATGTCGACAGCACCTAACTTTCTCATCTACCATCAGTGGCACTACCACATGTTTTCCTTTCTGCAAGTTGGAAGAAAGTGGCCTTGGGTAATGAGCAGGGACTCATAGATTTAATGTCTGACCACCATTTCCAGCGGGAAGATGCTTCACTGACAAATTGCTAAAAGTAACCAAACCCCGAATATTTTGACACCTGATCTCGAAGAATCAGAAGTTTAACACCCTGTGTGTCTAACACTTCCCCAGCGAGGTGGCTTCAATAGGAACAATCAGGATAGAGACACCAGACTTTATAAGCTCCTAAGTACAGAAATTACTTTTTGCTGCTGACCATAGCCGTCAGATGTAGAATACACATTAAAATAAAAGAAAACAGGAACTACATGAGAAGCAGCAATTAAAGTGTTTACAATCGTATCTAGTCACTCTCTTTGGATGCAGATTTACGGGGGGTTTGAGGATGATATTGACATATCACTGCCAACATCAAAAGCTTTCCTCAAAGACCCACAAATCTAGATGTCTATGAAAAATCGGCCCCACCTCAGAGTGGCCAACCATGGTGTCCATCTGAGTAATGTCACTTCCTAACAACAGGTTCAGCTAGCCGTTCAAACTAGGAAGTCTTCCTCACCACACATAAAAACCCAGATTTAAACAGCTTAAAATGGACGCTGGAAGTAATTTACTTATTCCAGTAAGAATTAGCAGCCGTGTGACACACATTCTAAAATGATTTCCTTTGGGTGTACATAAGGTTCCCTATTCTAACTCATGGCTCCTATCAAATTGTACAAAGGGTATCAAAAGTTGCCACAAAAGTCACCATATGTAGGGAAAACTGGGAAATTGTAGGTATATGTACCTTCATTTAAAAAATATTCCCTTACCAAGGGTGGCAGGTTCAAACCCAGCCCTGGCCAAATGCAACAAAAAAGTAGCCGGGCGTTGGGGCGGCCACCTGTAGTCCCAGCAACTTGGGAGGCTGAGGCAAGAGAATCACCTCAGCCCAGAAGTTGGAGGTTGCTGTGAGCTGTGTGACATCACAGCACTCTACCCAGGGCAATAAAGTGAGACTCTGTCTCTACAAAAAAAAAAAAAAAAAATCTCTAATGTACCCTACGTTAGGGGAAATGAATGAATCCTCTCCTGTGAAATTTTTATTTAGAAGATATTTAGAATCTCCCAGTGAATTCATATTTGAACAAATTTATCAAGCTGCAGAAATTAATTGGAAAACTTAAGACTCACCCTAAATTTCACCCAAACACAAATCAAATCTACAATGAAAACCTCTTATACTGTATTAATTATGTCTGCTACACTGACTAGTTTGAGTCTATTACAGTCGCAGCATCCAAACAAAGAAAAATCTATCTTATCTCCAAGACATTTTAGAAAAAATATAAACATATTAAACAACAGGAAAACATCCTTTAGCAGAAGGATAAAATGATCGATGGTCTCTAGTCTTCTGGTATCATTCTCTTGAATTCTTTTGTGCCTCTATTGATTACTTTTGCTATTATAAACCTGAAAAGAAAAAGCAGCCAGGATAACATCGAGAAAATGAAGATCTGGATTCACGGGCAAGTGCAGGCAGAGATGACCTCTCTCAACCAGCCAGGCTGCTTCATTTCTTGGCAACTTGTTTTTTCACATATAGATTTTAGCTTTGGCCTGGAAATTTCACCAATATTTTATGATTTTTTCTTTGCAAATAGGAAGCAAAAATACATAGAAATTTAGTGATCAAATTACTGCATATCAATTGTTTAATAAAAGGCCACTTCAGTGGTTTAGACATTCAGGGGTGTCCAACCTTCAGTCTGCGGGGCCACATGCTGCTTTTTTGAGGCCTGTTTTGTTTGTCCTTGATGTCAAATATCATGGGAAAAAAACACAGACTTTTTCTCAGCTTTCAATAGTGTTTGTGCATTTAACATGTCTCCCAAGACAACTCTCATTCTTCCAAATCGTGGCAAAGAAAAAAAAAACGTTGGACACCCTAAGATCATGTACTAAACACTATTCCACAAATCTAGAAAAACCATTACATGCCTGTAAATGAAGCAAAGATAATTACTGAAAATGAAGACTGACTAGCTTCCTGATCCTTTAAATCTAACAAAATGTGACAAAGTCATAGATCTGAGATGACTTGAAAAGCTGAGGGCTATACCTGGTTTTGAATCAAGTTGTTTTATTAAAATAATTTGAGGCCAGGCACAGTGGCTCACACCTGTGATCCTAGCACTCACGGAGGCCGAGGAGGGTGGACTGCTTGAGCTCAGGAGTTCGAGATCAGCCTGAATAAGATTGAGACCCTATCTCTACTAAAAACAGAAAATACAACCAGGCACTGTGGCAGGTGCCTGTAGTCCCAGCTACTAGGGAGGCTAAGGCAAGACAATTGCTTGAGCCCAAGAGTTAATGATGTCATGGCACTCAACCCAGGGTGACAGAGTGAGACTCTGTCTCAAAAACTAAATATAAAATAATTTGAAAAGACATCATATCTGGAAATTGAATGAAATTTCATGTATCTTTTTAAAGTTAAATTTAAAAAAGGAGGAAGAAAAATCCAATCTAGAAAGAAGGGGCCTCCACACCCACGGAGCAATGGCTGAGAGGAAATACCCTTTGGCTATTTCCCATTCACCCTACTTCTGTGCCACTGACACCTGGACGCCTTAGTTCACATCCACGGACTTCAGAGTAAACAATTTTTTTTTTTTTTTTTAATGCTGGCACATTCTTGAAAATGCCTAAGCCAAGGATTACCAGCGTCATTCTGAGGCCCCATTAACTTAGGGGTTTGCAAATTCTACTTCCAGAGTATTATCCCTTTACTGAGGGTTTGATACATATTTGTAGTGCCAAGAAAAGCTTCCTGAAATGATAAAAATACTAAGAATAAATAGAACTGAAAAACAAAGGGTAGCATCACAGAATGTTAAAAAGCAAGAGGAAGCTTTCAAGAGAATTCAGTCACCTTCTCTCATTCTACAAATAAGAACCAGAGAACAAAAGTGAACTTTCCAGCCCTTCACGCTGCCTAATCGGAAAGGAGGTTTGGACTGAGGAGGAGAAAGGGAAAGACGAAGTGAGGGGGTTACACAGAGGACACCATGGAGAGAAAAAGGGCAGTGCCAGAATTAAGCAACTGACTTTCAAGTCAAAGTTGTGACCACATCTCAAGTGTTAATTTGATGTGATGTGACATTCTTGGGGCACTTACCACCTTCACAGTAATTGGCTGTACCATTGTCTTCCCCACAGTAGGAGATGTTAGTGTTCCCACTGATGTCTCAGACACTGATGTGCATTGAAAGCTAGCTGTGAAATTTCACAAAACATCAGATGGATTTTTTTTTTTTTTTGGTTTGCTCCAAGGTGGAGGGATGGGAAAAAGTATTCAACTTTGTTCTTTTTAAGGCAGCGGTTCTCAACTGTGGGTTGCAACCCACAGGAACTGTATTAAAGGTCGCAGCATTACGAGTGTTGAGAACCACTGTTTTAAAGCAAACCCCTAAACACTTCCATGGCACCCACATCTCATACTGACAAGACCTGTGAACCTTCTAATTGCCTTTTTCTTAAGAAGAGGAACAATTTTGGAAACCTTTTGCTGCAACCTGCTAATAACTGCAGTAGCTTCTGGTCCCAACCCTGAGGGAGATACAAGAGTTGTCTATTCAGATGAAAGATACTTTCCCCAGTTCCTTACAACACATGTTTTTCTGGCAAGGAATTTTATTTTGTGCTCTGTATTTTTCCCCCTCATCTTTTTAAAATACTTTCTTAAAGATCTTGATGAAAATCATCATTGAAGGTCCAACCACACGGTGCCACTAGATTACTTTCAAACACAAATTAGAAGGCTAATCTTGTTTCCTAACTCAACACAAAGTAAACATACAGCGCATACACTCAGAATCAATAAAGGCAAGGTGTTCAGAAAGCCATGCAGATTGGGGGCTAGTGTTACATTTCCTTAAAAAAAGGGGGGGGGGGGAGAGGCTGTAAGGGCATCTTTTTTTTTTTTTTTTCATTATTCATGAATACATTCTAATTCATACTATGAGTTTAAGGCATTTACCATGTACTAGCACGAACATTATAAATATATATATATAGATCCTTTCTTCAGGAATCTCATATTTCAATAAAAGAGATAACATTTAGTGATGTTAACAGTATGCCAGACAAATGCATTATGCCATTTAATTGTATAATGGCATTTTTAACAACAACAAAAAAATCTTCAGAACTACTGTCATCTGTGATAATACTTATTTGTTAATTCCCTGGATTTTTAAGAAAACATTCTTGCTTAGCAATTTCCTCTGGCTATTTACACACCACTTATTCCATACTATAGTTTAACTATATTCACAAATATTTTCTTCCAATGACTCAGGCACATTTCTTACTGCCCCTTGTCCCAGATAGGGTCATTTCTGTTTACAACCATGAGAAACATAACATACGGACTGAGGCAGGAGATAGGTTCTGGAGTGAATCTGTATCCATTTATTTCTCCTCTTCTCTCACATGCTCATATAGCCACACCCTCAGTCGAATGGAATATAAGTAGAAGTGCTGGATCATCCAACTTTAGGATAATCAACATGGTAATAAAACACAATCAAATGGCAACGTTGCAAAAAAGCCCCTAAAACCACACGCAGACCTGGTTTCCAGTCCTATAACTGTTTATTGCTACCTGCCTAGCTCTGGTTGGGAAAAAAATTTCCTAAATTTTATATGTTCAGTTATCGGGCTGGATATGAAGATACAAAGACAATGCAATTGTGAAAGTCACTTAAAAATGTCAAGTTCCATACAAATGAATTATTATTGGAAACAGCCAGCCATGACAAGGGTTCACGATAGATGTCACTGAACCATCTTTCTCTAAGCGCCTATGGAGGAATGCAGGCTGTATAATCTAGTGAGGGGCAAAAAGATGAAAAACCCTCTGACAGTTATCTCATTCTTTCCCTGGTAACTAAATTTCCCTGAGAGTTTGACCACACTATTAAGTAAATTTTACAAATTTTAGTCCAAATATCATGTACACCTCAACATGAGCAACATTCATGAGAGAGACAATTTTATTACCATTTGGCATGTTCTTGCCAGGTACTAGGTAAGAAACAGTGAACAAAAAGGACCTTTTTGTTCAGAGGCAGAGGCAAACAGACCAAAGGCCAGCTCCCACATGATGCCAGAGCAGTGACCCCACTGCTGGAGGAGCAGCCATAATACCCCAATGGGCTCACTCTGTCATCCAGGCTGAGTAGCTGTGGCACAATCGTAGCTCACTGCAGCCTTCAACTCCTGGGTCCAAGTGATCCTCCTGCCTCAGCCTCCTGAATAACTGGGACAGATGCACAGTACTGGCTAATTTTTTTTGTAGAGATGAGGACTTGATATGCTGCCCTGGCTGGTCTCAAACTCCAAGCCTCAAGCAATCTTCCAGATTTGGCCTCTCAAAGTGCTGCGATTATACATGTGAGCCACCATACCCAGCCAAGTTTTGTTGTTTTTAATCAGCTGAGTTTGTTCTGTCTTACTTAACTACAGCCTCATCTTCTCATCTCAAACTCAGGACCATTCTCCAGCATATACAGCTAAGGTCCAGAAAAATGCAGGGAGCTGAAGAAACAGTGGAGTATTAGAGAGCCTCACAGCCAACAAAAAGACGACTCTGAGCAAACTTAAAAGCCTGGGGGAGTCAGTTTCTTCTTCAGCGCAAGAAATTAGATGTAAACATTAGGCCCCAATTATTTCAAAAGAAAATTCAAGACTTTTAAAATATCATTGAACTGGAGCAAATACTGTATACATCTCTATAAATACTTCATGTTTTATCAGAATGGTGCCCCATTAGTTTTGTAAGCTGCTTTTTGTTTTGTGTTTGTTTGAGACACAGTCTCACTATGCCACCCTCCGTAGAGTGCCGTGGCATCACTCTTGGGCACAGTAACCTCAAACACTTGGGTATAAGCAATTTTCCTGCCTCACCCTCTCAAGTAGCTGGGACTACAGGCGCCCACCACAACGCCTAGCTACTTTTTATTTCAGTTGTCATTATTGTTTAGCTGGCCCAGGCTGGATTCAAACCCACCAGCCTTGGTGTATGTGGCTGGAACCGTAACCACTGTGCTATGGATGCCAAGCCAAGCTGCTTTTTGTTTATCTGAGTTAAAACTGACATTTGTGTTTGCCTATTCTACTGGCATTTTAAAAATAGCTTTATATTGAATTCTGTTTCATGTTGGTTTGCAAATAAAAAATGTTTTTAAAAAATGAAAAACTTGAATGACTGGCTAGGTGCAGTGGCTCAGGCCTATAATCCCAGCAACTGTAGAAGGCTGAGGCAAGAGGATTGCTTGAGGCAAGAGGATTGCTTGAGGCCAGGAGTCTGAGACCAGCCTGGGTAACTGAGTGAGACCTCCTATGGTGGGGAAGGGGAACTTGAGGCTGGTCTCTAAAACAAAAAAACCTGAATTACTATCACCTATACCCCATGGATAGAGTCATCAAGAGCTTATCAGGAATGCAGATCCTCAAGCCCCTCCCTAGACTTCCTAAATCAGAATGTGCATTTTAACAAGATGCACAGTAATTCAAATGCACATTAACATTTGAAAAGCCCTGATTGTGAGTTTCAAACATTACCAGCTTAACTTCCCTAACCCGTGATCATTTGGCTTCCCTTCCTTCCACAGAAGGTTTATTAAATTAAATTCCAATCAAGGTGATAACTATAAGTACTATTGCCAGCAGAAGCCACCAATGACTTCCAGGCAACTCTAAGCAAAGTACTACAAATATATTTAGAGGCAAATCTTCTCATCCAATATTTAAGAAGTAAATTTGCTTTTATAGTAAGTTACAAAAAAATCTGTGATTGAGTGACATCACACAAAAGAGTCAATCCAAGGGTGGCTGGGCCCCTGCAGTAGTAACGACCATTCCTCCACTTAGCTTCGTGCAGCTTCAGTTTCCTGATGCTGGCCTGCTAATTACCTGCCTTCTGCAATGTCTGTGATGTCATTTCCCTCTGACTTACCTGCCTAAGAAATGATCACATTCAATTTAGGTAACAAGGCATCTGTAAAGTCTCTCCTTATGCCAGTTCCACACTGTTGCAATGATATCTTCCCCACAACGCAGGTTGGAGCGGTGAGTGCCAGACTTTCTGGGAATAAGGGCTTTCTTTGAACTCTATGAACCAAAAACTTGTGGGCAGAAAATATTATTAATTTTGCATTAAATAAATCCATTATTGACCTCACTTGGAAAACAGCTTTTGACTTTCTAGTACCCCCACTTATGAAAGCAACTATCTCTGTAATTTGATAGAAGAAATAAGACCTAGTGTTTGATAGATCAGTAGAGTGATGATAGTTTACAATACTCCATTGTACATTCCCAGACAGCTTGAAAAGAATGTGAATATTTATAGCGTAAAGGGAAAAACATTCTTTCCCGGTGATGGGTATCTAAGTACACTGATTTGATCTTTACTAATTGTATGAATGCGCCATGTAACTTAGAAGTTACCACATGTACCCAGAAACTATGTGCATCTATCATGCATCAATAAAAAAACTTACATTTTAAAAATAAAAAATACTTTGAAGTTGGGAGGAAAAAAGAAGGAACCAATCATATGTGAAGACTATAGTTCTCACCTTATTCTCACCCTGTTAGAAAGAATATTAGAAAATATGTCCTATAGCAGCTTGATGTAATCTGAGAAGTGTAAAGCCTGCCTACTATTCGTACTTTAGTGCCAGAAATGCACCCTGATACTTTATCATGGAGTTCTAGTGAAATAGGGAGTGGCAGGAATCTGAGCACGGAATACTTGGTACACACCATACTGCACACATCCCCACTTTCAGAGGAAGATTCCAAAAGCACAACAGAATTTGCAGTAGATTTCAGATACCACAGTCCAAAGTGAATACATTAACATCCGCCTAATTCTGAAAATTATCTACGCACAGCGTGTATATGAACACAATAAGGCCATATGATGCAACGTGGTGCAAACAATTAAAAGTTCTTTGCAAAGTGGAAATGCAAAATAGAATGAATATCTATTTTCTATAAACGAATCTAGCCATCTGCCTCACCAGAGCAGCAGCAGGAGTACCCAAAACAGCAGAAACAGCAGCCTCTGGTGTTAACAATCTATTCTCAAATCTCATGCCCCACATTTCCCCGGCAAACAAGGCTAAAAATACAAGGCATGCAACAAATAGTCTCTTCGGATTTGCCATTCCAAGGATGGTGTATTCAATCAGAGTAATATTTTCTGTTGAAATTTAAAATTGAAAAGAAAAAAAAAAATCAAGCTATCATATTGGAAACTGGTATTCAGAATTTTAAGTGTGAACCTAATCCCAAAGTATATTAAGCTGAATGGTGAGAGGGTGGTTATTTTCATACAACATAAATCTCCTAGATTTATCTCAATGTATTTACAGGTTTATTTAAGCCACTCCAAGTTCCTCTACAACTTGAGAGTAATAAAGATACCATTTTAGCACTTTTGTCACCAAAAATATAAGAGTCATTTTGTTTTCGGTGCAGTCTGGAAAATGGTCTTGTGCGCTCTGAAGTCTGAGGAAGTAGGTTCAAATCTACACCCCACCATATTTAACTCCATGGCCTTGGGCAAATTTTTAACCCATGCCCCTCTTTTCCTATCTTACAAATGGGATTAATAATAGTACTTACCTAATAGAGTTATTTTAAGAATTCGATGAGTTCATGTGTGTAAGGCATTTAGAATAATGAATAGCACACTTTAAATATAATTATTTCATGTTTGAATGCAGCTACAGAAATATCTTTTAAGGAACAGGTATAATATAAAAAGACAGCTAACACGATGACATATCCCAAGCCAACAACAATGTCCCTTTAGAAATGAAGGGAAGAGCACATAGACACACATATAGAATGTGGCTTAGAATAAAAGAGGAAATGTTTCCACTGGTTATTCCATTGGGCTGCTGGTTCATGGCGGCGTCAGGAGGCAGACGGAAGAGAAGACCGTGACGTTCCTGCACAAGCACCACTTCCTAGAGTAAGGGACAATCGGCATTAATGGTGAAGGTGTATTAAGAAGGCGGGCACCTCTAGCCCCCTGTGAACACATATGCCTGAACACTAAGAGGGCACCCCCCACCAGTGTCACCACCACCACCTTCCTTAAGACAGTATTGAATAAATCTTTCCTCATACACCTGTCTATAAAATTAGACTTTAAAGCATGTGGCCTGGATCTGTAACTTTGATATTAAAAAAAAAAAAAAAAAAGAACAAGGGAAAGGGTCTCAAATATTCACTAATTCCTTAAAAAAACAATTCCATGATAAACCTTTAGCATCGACAACATTTATAAGCTGGCTACTGTATTTGGTAGGAAGAGGATGATAAAAGCTTACCAGTCACCGAAGCTATAAACAGAAAAATGCTTCCCTAATTAATAAGAGAGCATGGCCTAGAACCCCAACAAGTCACTCAGTC
The DNA here is from genome assembly GCA_963574355.1 of Loris lydekkerianus. Taxonomy (NCBI): domain Eukaryota; kingdom Metazoa; phylum Chordata; class Mammalia; order Primates; family Lorisidae; genus Loris; species Loris lydekkerianus. The sequence goes on from CAUYPK010022521.1 coordinate 14,141, forward strand.
CTGGGATACATGACAGATGTTCCACAAGGGTCCAAAGGTTTCCCCACCCTATGGGGTAGGGGAACCTCAGACCCACAGATGGGCCATTCTAAGAACAACCAACTATGTAGAGGGTGACAAGTGCAGGACCAGGTCAGAGAAATGTATTTTCTTATAAACCAATATGTTTAAGAGATCTCTTTAGCACAACACTTTTTGGATAGGAAATGTCACCAAGCTACTTGATCTAAGCACACAATCCAAGAATCAGAAGAAGCAAGTCCAGCAGGGAATTAGGATAAAGACTCTTAAAGTCCTGCCAAGGAACAGACTTGAGGAAAAGGAACAGAAAGAGAAAAGGGGGAAGAGACAATGGCCTTAGAATGTTCATTTAGAAGGAAATGATTATAGATTCAGAATTATATAAACCAGACATATAAATGGATTTAAGGACAGGTAAATCATATGACTATTATGCCTATAAAATAAATGTGTACTTCTCTTGCCATTAATGCATTACTCCAATTATTGTATGGAAGATTTCATTGTCCAGGAAAAATTTTAAAGCAAGGAGTTGTCTGAAAGCTCAGCCTAGATTTTCTTCCTTTCTGCCTTTAATGACTAGAATCTCTGATGTACAGTACCTAATGCAGGAATCACAACCAGATGAAGAGGAGTACTCTTTTTCCAAAGAACAAAAACAAATCAGTATGACAACATTATGTGGATTCAATTAGCACTTGGCAGGTCATGAATAACTTTTGAACAATCTTCTTTTAACTTGGACAGTGTTAAAACATACAGTAATCATGGCACCAGAGTGCCTTCCTCTGAGTACTCTGACAGCCAGAAACAAATCTAAAAAGAACTAAGTCTTGCTTTAAAAAACTGAACACTGCTCCTTGAGTCACTACTAGTTTCTGCAAGCCATCCCTTGCCCCAGGGACCTTCCTGTAAGTATATCTAAGGCTGATGTGAAATCACCCTCTGATTTTGAGAGGGCTTTACATAACTACAGAAGGAAACAAAAAAAGAAAAAAAAATGGTGTAATCATTTTCAAAACAGATTAATGATAAATATAATGAAAATGCTACTGAATTGTTAAATATCCTCATAAAAGCAAAGCAATCAGCATAATTTTATGTCTCCTATTGGTTAGGGAAGGTAGACTATTTTGATACCCAGGAAAGTCTTGCAGAACAAAAACTATTACTTGGATAATTAAGACCAACCCAGGACCACCATAGTATTTGCAAGTATGACTCAGGCTGGATTTTAATGAATGAGCACCTGCCTGGGATGAGAGAATTTAAGCAAACACTGAAACACACCCTTAGTTCTGAAAACTTATTGTGGTCACCTGTCCAAATCCAGGTGCACGTGGCTTCACAGGCTTCATTGCCTGGTTAGTGCTCATTTCTTGAGGAATCTGACAGGCGGTAAGAAGAATGGGCTTCGTGCCCCAGAATGTGAAGTAGACCAGGGAAGTATCAGTCAGATTTACTGCTCCACTCCGTGTGTCTCACAGACTACTATGATCTGTGCAAGACATTTGCTGTAAATAAGCCTGCCGAGTGTACAGTATGTTTTCCAGAAGACCTTTAAAGAACAGCTTGCAGACAAGAGGTGCTAGCCTTAGTTTCACAGCCAGCAAAACTCCACCAGAGAGGCTTTAGGCACGTCCCCACCTCTTGTGTGGAGCTGCCTTTGAGACAACTTCAGCAACCAAATTCCAAGGGTCAGTACCTGGAGTCAGTCACTGTTAAGACATTCCACACCACACTCAGACATTCAGATCAACGTTTGGAAAACAAAAGGCTCAGATTTCCCCCATAAGAGTGTGTTAAAAACAACTCAGAGCTGACTTTGCAATGAGGCATTCGCAGTAGTGAATTAAATGGCTGAAGCTTGTGCTTCTTCCAGCACAAGAAAGGAAACACGCTAGCCTGCGCACCCCCATAGCCCAACGTGCACAGGCTCATTTTTAAACCTTTCCTTTCTTAAAAAGCTTGACCCATTAAAAGAAAAAAAAAAAAAAAAGACTTCTCAGTAAATGAGATGCAAATAGGCACAGAACAAGATCATAAAACAGAAAGCCTCCAACCACCTTTTTTATTTTGATGTTTCTTTACAGGCAGTATGACTGCTTTAAACACACGGTAAGCTCTTCTAAAAAATGAGATATTAGTTCTTTTGTGGTCGTTCTCAACCTTTTCCACCCTTTCTGTCAGAATACGTTCAGGAGAGCGAGCAGAGCAGAAGGTGACGCTGGGCAGCCCGGTTACACCTCCCGCCACACGGCGGAATCAGTTAATGCAGTTACATATTCTGATCCTTATGGACGGCACCCAGGGAAGGTAAAAGATAAAGAAGGGCAGAAAGGAGAAGCTTCCGGATTTTTTTCAAAGGTACTCGAGCTATGTCTGATTTTGCCTCTGATCATCTTCAAAACAAGTCCTTGGGATTTATCTTTAAGTTGATGCTTCCTGTCCTCGCTCAAGGTGGAGCTGAAACCAGCTGCAAAATTTCACTCTGCTGGAATCCGGAGGATCCAGGAAAATGGGTTCTAAGCTTCTAAGTCCGGAAGAATCAGAGATTTCCCCGCTGCTCCGCGGGGCCGCGGCTTCCCAACTGAAGAAAGCAGCGGGCCAGGGAGAGCAGGCGCCTGGCGAGCAGCCTCCGGCCAAGGGCTCTCCCGGGCTCGGCTCTGCAGGAGCAGGTAAACCCGCGCGGCGCGCGCCCTTCTCCCGAGGCCCCGGTGGCCTCCAGCAGGGAGAGCCCGGGGCTGGCTGGAACCCCGGGCAGGGTCGCCCGACGAGTGCCAAGCTTGGCGCAGAGCAAGGGAGCTTTAGCTCTCCGAGGGGAAAAGGCGCCCTCTCGGCTCAAGGCCACCCTGCAGACACTGCCATCACCCAGCTCCTCTCCCCAGAAACTCTCCAACACCGCTAAGGGCGCCCACCCGTGACTGGTCTCGCCTTAAAAAGGTAGCGGAGAGGACAGAGGAGGAGGAGGTTGAACGCCGGGCTATTCCAGTCTGCAGCAATTGGGGAGGGCTTGGGAAATGGAGCAGGTAATGGGACTTAAGGGTAGGGGCCTGGGTCACAGCAACCTGTAGGATTGTGGCAGATTGCAAACTTAGCTTAGAAGGCAGTGATCCCCGTGGAGTCCTCCACTCTGCTGGGCTCGGCGCGCGGAGAGGGGCAGGGAGCAACTTGAGACGGCAACGCCAAGATGCGGTCCCGCTCCGTCTGGCTGACGCCCGTACCCCCCACTGCCCGCTCTGCCCAGCACTTACCTCGGGCAGCCGCAGCCCCCGCCGCCCAGAAGCACAGCCCCAGCCATCGGAGCCACCAGCGCGTCCCTCCGCCGCCGCCGCCTCCTGCAGCCGCCGCTGTCCCCATGCTCCGCACCCGGCGCCGGAGGACAGCTCCTCTTCCACGCTCCGGGAGCCTAGGAGCGGCACGGCTACGCAGGGCCGGAGACAAGTGGTCCCGGGGGTCTTCAGCGAGTGACTCTGCTCCACGGCCGCTCCCTAAAGCAACGAGGCAGGGCTCTCCGAGCCGCCACCGCTGGAGGGGCACCTAGAGAAAGCGCGCGTCCTCATAGCCTCCCCCGGCGCCGCGATCGCTGCCGCCGGAGCCTCCCGCGGTCCCTGCCGCACGGCGCTCAGCCCTAGCGCCTCCGCCGGGCCTCCGACTACCAAGCGGAGGAGCGAGTCCGCATAGCTAATGAGGCCCCAGCAGCCACCCCGTCCCCGCCCCTCCGAGCGGCAGCCAATGAGCCGCGCCGGGGCGGGGCGGCGGGCGGGGCGGTGGCGGCGCCCTCAGGGCTGGGGGTGCAGGTGAGCGCCGCGGCTCCACGTGCCCCGGGGGTGCTACAGGGCTGGCCGGAGCCTCAGCTGGTGGAGACGGCGAAGGGCCGGGAGCCGGTGGCGGAGGACACGTGCGCGGCCCCGGACGCGGGGCGGAGCTGCCTGGCCGCTCGGAAGATCGTGCGCGTCGGGGTTGGCTTTAACTCCACTCGGCTTCTTCTAGGAGACCTCTGCTTTGTTCATCAGTTTTCAAAGTCCTGCCTCTCCTGCTTCCACTGTTTAACTCAGATCATCGCTCCTGAAAAATCCTAAGAAAAAGAAAGACTTAAACGCAGAATGGGGAAAAATAACAATGAGATAAATCCATGATTCCAACTGTGCTAACTAAGCATGCATGTAAATAAAGAGGTGGGAAGTTACAATTACGTATGCATTAAAGAGTGTGTATGATCAGGTTTTATTTTTACTTTTCTGATTCCCTTTTCTGTTGTCCTAATGACTCCGGAATCACCAAACCTTTCAACTTTTCATCTTCTTGTTACTGTTATTGCTTGTGGTTTTTTGTTTTGAAACAGGGTCTCTTTTAAAATACTGGTTTTTTGTTATTTTGTTTTTAATAGATTCTCAAATCTTTATTTAAGGGCTTTTGAAAAGTGTCTGTCTGTTGCCTCCTCTCTCTGCTTTAGAGAGATTTTCCTAGGTCACTCATTTTCAGAGCAAAGAACACGTCCACAGAGTCGGCGCTCTGAGTCCAGGACCTCTTGGGCAGACCACCCCAAGTTCTCTAAATGGCACCAGAACTCACCTGATCAGAATAGGTGTCCTCTTTGGCCTAGTGCTAGCCCATTAGAAAGGGAAGCCTCAGGTTGAAAGACAGGCTTCCCAACAGTTCCAACTGCTCACGCTCAATATCCTTCCCTACTTTTTAAAAAATCCATCTCTCTTGCCAAAGTGCTACCTGCTCCCTCCGATACAACTTTCTCTGGAGAATAAACAGTTTAAGGCGAGGTAATTGTTCTGGATGAGGTAATTGCACTAACTCGCTTTCTTCTGAAGAAAAAGAGGATGATGGGCAGAAAGATTGATTCCCGGACAAGCACACGCGGCATCCCTCTCCCCAAGCGCCACCAGACGTGTGAATGTCAGCGGAGGAGGAGACTGTTCCCTCCAGCCCTCCACAGCTCAATAAAAGGTTTGGGACCTCGTAGAGAAAACCAAGCTCTGGGGAAGAATGCTTCAAAGCAAAGACGGATGTGGGACTGGCTGGGGACTTGCCTGAAAATCTCTTTTGAATCTTGGTAAATAAGGGCTTTGTCTTTTTCCACTGAGAAGGTGAATTGAGAATTAATCTACCAAATATGCTTTACCCGTCTTCTGAAAAATAGTCATTCACCGCCTGACTTTATTCTTCAGGACTGTGTGGCAATTCTCACAGATGAGTATTTGCCTAAAAAAAAAAAAATTACCCTGTGGCCAAGATAGTCTTTAAGTCTTACTACTGACCCAGAGGGAGCAAAAGTAAAACTAGTTTTATTTTTAAATTGTATCTAAGAATTAGATGAACTAATGTTAGATATTTTCAATAATGCAAATAAAATTGCAATGACAAATGGAGCAGAAGAGGGAAAAGAGTAAGTATCCTTTGACTGGATACTCAAGAAATGGGCCCTTCAAAGAAAACAAACAAAAAAAAAGAAATGGGTCTTTCAGACATACTTTTTTTTTTTTTTTTTTTTAAGCAGAGGAAAACCCTGTAAGATGGGCTCTATTATTTCTATTAAGTGGGTTAGTAAGGACAGACTGAGTTTAGCAGTAATTTGCCCAAGGTCACAAAAGCAGATGGCTGAACATCAAGAATGAAACACCAGTTTGTGTAATTCTAAATCCAGAATGAAGACTGAGCTAGTATGTATAGCTCAGTCCAGTTTTTCAGAGAGAGATTTCCTACCTCTTCCTCCTCTGGACCGTTCAGCTATTATGTTCCACATATTAATATACCTGTATGTATGATTCTAATTCTGGATGTTTTCAAATATATATGAATTGTACTTTATTCCATTTGGAAAAATAAATTAAGTAATTGCTACCCAGAATCACAATCTATAGCAAAGGAACAACAACATAGAACAGAAGAACTGGCTGGAGATTCAGAATACCCAGAGGCTAGATTAGGGGCAGGGAACCAGAGGCTTTCTAGGTCCATCTGCATGCCATTTTGACTGAATACAAATTTTATAGAACAAATCTTTTTATTTTTGTTAATACATTTTTGTTTATATTTTTATTTTATTGTTAAAATGAACATATGTAAAATACCAAAGAATAAAATAAGTTTCAATGAAATAATCTTCCTGGGTTGATCAGCACAATTAGAACATTAGTAAGCTATAAGAGCTAAATTGATGATTGCTGTGCTCATAATTTAATTCAAACTTCCCCTGCCTGACGGGTGCTACAACTGCAGGAGGTTGGTTGGGGAGAGTTTATTGGGATCTAGTAAACCCATCTGTTACCAGCTTTTGGCAATGGCGCACTGTGTTTCTTTCTGAAGCGGAATTTGTGCATAGTTGCACAGCTCAATGCTATTTTTTAATTCTGTGTGCTTAACAGCCCATCATGTCAAAGAAGACCAAGAGAAAACTGAAGGAAGAAAACAGGCTTTTTAATGAGGGTTGAGAATTGTAATGTTATCTTGTTTCTGATAAAGATAAGATGATTTTCTTGCTTTGTAATACTGCAATATTAACATTAAAAAAATTCAATGCTCATGAGCATTACAACTCATAAGGACCACAAATACTTTAAACTACAGGGAGAGGCACAAAGGGTTGTATTGCAGACATTAGAAGATGGAAAGAAAAAGCAAAGAATTTTTTTTTTCTTTTTTTTTTTTTTCAGTTTTTGGCTGGGGCCAGGTTTGAACCCGCCACCTCTGGTATATGGGGCCTTTGAGCCACAGGCGCCATCCCAAACACAATTATTTCAAGAAGACCTGGAAATAATGTCACTGAAGAAAATTATAAGGTAGTTTATATACTTGAGGAGAAAAAGGAAAGCAGCAATGTATTTCAGTGATGTAAAAGGAGTGAAAGAATGTATTGTCAAAGATGCCTGGCCCCTGATATGTTCTAACACCTACCTCTTTCACAGAGACCCATACTGCCTGGCAGCATAAATTAGTCCTTGACTTAACAGAATTTCATACAATACTTCAAAAGAAAAATATATGTTATTCAATGGCTTTTGATGAATAAACTGATATTACCGACTTGGTGCAATTTTTATACTTCATTTGGGTCATTACAGAAGATTTATTTGCTAGGAAGAGCTACTTGTTCTGGGAACTTTTGTGAACAAAACATGGGAAACAGGTATCTTCAATAACTTTCAAGATAAATGTGAATTTGGACTGGATTTGGTATATTTAGTGAGTGTACATACAGATGGTGCACCTTCCATGACAGGAAAACATGAAGGATTTATGGCACAGTTTTTAAAAAATGTTAATAGATTTAAATGCTCTCATTTCTTTTCATTGTATCTTACATCAGCAGAATTTCTTTGCAAGAAGTTGTAAGTATTGTTAACACTTGCTGACCAGTCACAAGTTACCCAGTAACATGGACAGCAACTGTGTAAAATTGCCAGTCAACAATGTGTTAATATAGCAGCTGTTCCCTGATTCATTTCTCCCACTCTCAATTTCCAGTTGTATCAAATTCAGCCTATTTTATTCATTTGTCCCACCTCATCTCTCAGCTGCTTATAGTATAGACTAGCTTAGCACCGATAACATCTTAAGGCATTGTTGACCAGTAGCTTTAGGCAGGGACTATCCACGTTAACACATAACTCGTTAGACATATTTGTGTAAAGGTAAAATGGCATCCTCAGCTTTGTAACATGCTAACATTTAAAGACGAGTTATTCTGGGTAAATTTGCCCTTTCATTTTAAAGTGTGCTGGCTATCACAGGGGCAGGTTTTAGCCAAAACTTTTTCTCTGTGAGAACAGACATTTATGAAAAACGGAATCAGCAATGTGAATTATTGAATGCAGATTTCTATAGGAATGCAGCATTTCTATAGGAATGCAGCATTTCTGTGTGATATCCTGTCAAATCAAAACAACTTGAATGTTTCTTTGCAAGGTAAAATTCAGTCTATATATGATATGTGGCAAAAACTCCAGCCATTTCAAAAACAAATGTTATCTTTTCTCAAAATACTTCTTCCAAAGGAAATTTCAGATGAACTTTTTTCCTGGTAGCAAAGGTCATTGATGAGCAGGATGATATATGCAAATCATCTGAAGAATATGCAGCTGTTATAAACCTATTAATTGGAGAACACAATTCTCATTGACTTTGAGAATTATGACAACACTCACATTAGCATTTCAGGCTCTCCTAGTTGATATCATCCAGGTACCTGAGGAACTACAGATGGTATTGACTGAACTCTCAGTAGATGGTATTTTAAAGTCACTAGTGGTAAGAAAGATTCAACTGAAATATGTAAAAATGCTGTAGAATACCTACACCTTTGGCAACGTCCTGGAAAAATGCTTTTTCCCTTTCAACCTCTTACTGCTGCAAATCTACATTCTCCTACCTAGCCCAAATCAAGACGTCCTTAAGGTCACAAATGAGAGCAATACATCTATTGGTGAACTGAAACTGCAGACCTCCATGCTGCAACCAAATATGCAAATGCTTTCCAACAAAAAGCAGACATGACAAAGACATCAAAAGATTACTTAATTTAAGACAAACAGTTTTCATTTTTTTAACTTATGAAGTACATAGTGGTTACATTTTACAAAATACTTATATTTTTAAGTATATATAATTGAAGTTTCTTGAATGCAGCCTTATTTGAATATATGAAGAGGTTCCACCATGGAAAGGTTCCCCACCCTGGGGGAACCCTCACACTGCCAGCAGCTGGCTAGATGGCCTGAGACAAGTCAACAACTCCTATTTTCCACATCTGTAAAATGAGAGTGTCTGAGTAGCTAATTCTAGGATCATGCCTATTAAAAGCCATTGTTTTTAACTGTAGCATGTTATGATTTTGAAAACTCAAACTACTCAACTCATAAGGACTCTGAACTCATGACCTAATCACCTTCCAAAGGCCCCCCACCCCTCCCCAAATACCATCTTATTTGTGTTAGGTTTTGACCTACAAATTTTGGGGGAAAACACATTCTACCCACAGCACCAAGTAAAATTAATTCAATGCATGAGGATGAGGAAATGTTTCTCTCACTACTTTGTTGTATGAATTGACTATATTTATTTTCTAACACTTTACCCATAAAGGTGAAGACATATAAAGTTTCTACTTCCTTTGCATTTTGATAATCTCCAACCCAACTAGTCTGGAAAAATAGAAAGCATTTGAGTCAAACGTAGAGATTCAGAATGGAGGCAACTTCTCTCACATATCATGAGTATTTTTTTAAGTGGTTTACTCTAATTCCTTAGAATACGATTTGTCTAGAAGAAAATTATTTAATCACCCAGCTTGGTGTAAGTGGGTAAAACTCTGAGGGAAGTTAAAGACAGTAGAAATAGTTTCCATGAGTAACGGGAAAAGCATTTGTAGTTCTTGGGAGAAGAAGAGGGGAGATGAGATGAGGAGCTGGCCAGAGGACAACCCTGCAAAGACGTGTCCTTTCCTCTTGGAGCTGCAGAACACCACCAAGGTGACGGGAGTGAGTTACTTATGAGAATGGTGAAGATGCACAAGCATGCCTCGCATTATTGCTCTTTATTCCTTCACTTTCTTGCTCCTCACAGATATAGTGCTTTGTTTTTTGGAGATTTTTTATTTTTTTCTGTTTACAAATTGAAGGTTTGTGGCAATTTTGCATTGAACAACTCCATGGATGCCATTTTTCTATTAATAGCAGCAAGATTCAGGCTCACTTTGTGTCCTCATGTAATTCTCCCAATATCTCAAACTTTTAAATTATTGTTATATCTGTTATGATGATCCGTAATTGGTGATCTTTAATGTTACTCTCGTAATTGTTTTGGAATACCACAAATTGCACCCCTGTAAGATGATAACCTTGATCAATGTTCCCCCCATTTCCCTTCCTCCCCTCCAGTGTCCCTATTCTCTGAGATACCAAATTAAGCCACTTAATAACCCTACAATGGCCTCCAAGTGTTTAAGTGGGAGGATGAGCTATGTGTCTCTAACTTTAAATCAAAAACTAGCTTTGTGCAGAAGGCAAGTTGAAAATGGCCTCCAAGTGTTTAAGTGGGAGGATGAGCTATGTGTCTCTAACTTTAAATCAAAAACTAGCTTTGTGCAGAAGGCAAGTTGAAAAGCCAAAAATGAGGCTTTTTATGCAAAACAGTTAGTCAAGTTGTGAATGCAAAGGGAAATTCCTCTGAGCAAGCTAAAAGTGCTACAGTGAACACACTGATAATAAGAAAGCAAAACAGCCTTATTGCTGATATGGAGAAATGTTGAGTGGCTTAGGGAAAGGATCAAACCAGCTACAACATTCCCTGAAATCAAAGCCTAATACAAATAAAGGCCATAGCTCTCTTCAGTTCTGTGAAGGCTGAGAGAAATGAGGAAGCTGAAGAAAAGTTGGAAGCTAGCCAAGGTTGATTCGTGAAGTTTAAGGGAAAGGTGATCTTCATAACATAAAAATGGAAGGTGAAGCAAATACCTACGTAGAAGCTGTACGAGTCATCCAGTAGCCCTGGTGGAGATCACTGACAAGGCGGCCACACTGAACAGCAGAGCGCCATGGAGATGAAGCAGCACTGTGTCAGAAGAAGACGCCATCTAGGACGTTCATAGCTGGGAGCAGAAGTCAATTCCTGATTTCAAAACTTCAACAGATGGACTGACTCTCTTATTAGAGGCTGATGGAGCTGATGACTTTAAGTTGAAATGAATCCTGCTTTACCATTTCCAACACCCTAGAGTTCTTAAGAACAGTGTCTGTGTTCTACCAGCTGAATCACAAACCCTGGACGCAGCACTTCTGTTTACAACCCAGTGTACAGAGCATCTTCAGCCCACCGTTGAGACTTAAATAACATATTCTTTCAAAATATTACTGTTCATAGAATGCACCCAAGAGCTCTCATGTGAGACACGCAAGGAGATAAATGTTTGCATGTCTGCTAAAACATTTATTCTTTAGATCACAGATCAAGGGGTAATTTTGACTTTTAATCTTCTTATTTAAGAAATATATTTTGTATGACTATAGCTATCCCTATTCCCCTGAGGGATCTGGGCAAAGTAAATTGAAAACATGGAAAAGATTCAGCATTCTAGCTGCCATGAAGAACATTCCTAACTCATGCAAGGAGGTCAAAATATCAACATTAATAGATGTTTGGAAGAAGTTGATTCCAACCCTCATGGATGACTTTAAGGGGTTAAAGACTTCAGTGGAGAAAATAACTACAGATATTGTGGAAATAACAAAGAACTAAAATTAGAAGTAGAGCCTGAAGATGTGACTGAATTACTGCAATCTCAAAATGCAATTGGATTGGATGAGCAAAGAAGTGGTTTCTGAAGATGGAATCTATTCCTGGTGAAGATGCTATGGACATTGTGGAAATGACAAAAGATTTAGAATAGTCCACAAACTTAGTTCATAAAGCAGTGGCAGGGCTTGAGATTATTGACTCCAATTTTGAAAGAAGTTTGGGGCAGTGCCTGTGGCTCAAGGAGTAGGGCACCAGCCCCATATACCGGAGGTGGTGGGTTCAAGCCTGGCCCTAGCCAAAAACTGCAAAAAAAAGAAGTAGAAGAAGAAGTTCTACTATGAGTATAATGCTATCAAACAGTATTGCATACTACCAAGAAATGTTTCATGGAAAAATGAGTCAATCAACATTGCAAACTTCATTCTTGTTGTGTTTGAAGAAATTGTCATGGCTACCCCATCTTCAGGAACCCCAACCCTGATAGGTCAGCAGCCATCAGCATCAAGGCAAGACTCTCCACCAGCAAAAAGAAAGCTCACATGGTCCTTAGCACATTTTCATAGTAAAGCATTTTATAATTAAGGTATTTACATTGTTTTTAGACATAATGCTATACATACTTAATAAACTATATAATAGTGTAAACATAACTTTTTTATGCACTGGGAAACCAAAAAGTTTTGTGTGGCTTATTCTATTGCAATATTTGCTTTATCACAGTGGTCTGGAACCAAACCAGAAATATATTTGAAGTATGCCTGTATTTTGAATCTAGATTATTGCAGCTAAAACAGAAACTCAGAAAAGAGAAAAAGACCTTAGATATGGAAGCATTCAAAAAGTATGTAAAAATCTTTTGATGTCCCTAAACCATATATCATGTATTTTTAGGAGCAGGAAATGCCTCATTTAAAATGTGAACCCACCAGGTGTGATGACTCATGCCTATAATCCTAGCACTTTGGGAGTGCCAAGGCAGGTGGATTGATTCAGATGAGGAGTTCAAGACCAACCTGAGCAAGAGCAAGACCCCACCCATCTCTACTAAAAATAGGAAAAAAAAAAAAAATAGCCGGGTGTGGTGGTGCAAGTCTGTAGGCTAAGGCAAGAGGATTGCTCAAGACCAAGAGTTTGAGGTAGATGTGAGGTATGATGACACCATGGCACTCTACCCAGAGCAACAGAGTGAGACTCCGTCTCATGAAATAATAAAATAAAAGAAAATAAGTGAACCAAAGCAAGAGGCCAGAAGTCAGCAACATCAAAACCCTTGGGAATACAACATAGCTAGAAGGACAAAGAGAAGGACCTAGGAATATTGAGTGAAGGAAGACTTCAGGGAAGAACAGCTGAAAAAAACTTCACAATACACTTCTGCATCATAATTCACCAACTTTCTGGACTGAATGAGCAGTTGTAGTTAACATAGCTGTAGGAATCTTTCTTAGTGTTGCTAGGGGCTTTTCCTTGCTCATGACTCCTCCCCTGGGTCTGGGGAACAGAGAGGCAATCTTCCTGTAACTGGAGTGCTTACTCTCTAGCCTCCTCTTCCTTGAAACTGAAGACTATTTTTGAATGTATTGCTGTCTCTGTGACTTCCCAATGTTTCTGATGAAAGCTCACTGTCTCTACTAATCATACAATCATGACAATAAATTAGGGAAAACCAAAAATCAACTGGACAAAAGGGCAACAGCTGGCAACTTCAATTGGTGAACTTGGCAATAGCAATTAAAAGACAGATTGTACAAGTGTTATTTCCACCGAGAATACTCTGTGCCATTCATTTCCCCAGGACTGTGTCATCCAACAGTGGCACCTCTCAGCGCACAAGAGACGGACAGAATGCAGGCTGAGTTTTATTTACCACTCTGTGCTCAACACTCAGCTCACCACTCAGCTCACCACTCAGACCCATGATCCTGCTGGACATGGGCCGTGGGGAGAGTATGTTAAAAGCTGGAGAGCTGCAAGCACTAGCATGCAATGTTCTATGGCTGTACAATAATCCTGGTTAACAACCTTCCCTGTTAAAGGTAATATGGGGTCATTTGTTAAGTAAACTCTCCCTTGCACACAAAATTAGAGAAGTCTATTTTAGAGACTGGGCTATGAAGCAGCAATAAAGTGCAAAAATCCAATACATTTGTTTAAAAGGGGCAGCAGGGCACCAAGATAAGACTCTAACTACACAGGTTTTCCTGACACCGCAGATATACCTTGCCCATTTTGTACCCTGGGAATTCTTCCTGGAATCAGGGCATCTTGGAGTTTCAGCTGTAGCTGCTGACACGGATGAATGAAAGGACTTAAAATAATAAGAAGAAACACAATTCCTTGGCAGTAAAATTAATGTGTTAGTGTTCAAAAAAATAATAAACTGAGATGAGAAAAGATGTGATATGTTAACTTGTATAAGATGTGGCCTTGATAACAGCATAACACACTACTCCTGAGTTACCTGACCTTGGCATTTAGCATCAGAAATGTGAAAACTGACACACTCCAACACTTGACAGTGTTTGTGGAAACTAAGGAAATACTTAACATCTTGCATGAGGGAAATAGTATTGAGGGAAAATAGTAAGATGCTTGCTGTCAAATAGAAGATGCTGCACAAGCCTTGTGGGGTATTAGTGTCAGGTTTTTATGGCCTGGTTTTGTCTGTATTTGCTTCCTCCACATCTCACCTTAGAATATCATTCATTCATTTGCCCATCTTTATCTGTTCTGGAAGGTTCTGAATCTGCTGTGAGTAGAGAGGACAAAAGAAGAGACAAAGACAATGAAAATGAATTTGTAGGTCTTAAGAGGTTCAAAGTCATATGACTGCCACGTAGCCTCCACTGAACCATAAGACATACCACACAGCTCTCCCCAAACAGAAGACAGCAGAAGAACTGAAGAAATGTTGCCTTGCAACTTCTGCTCAGGAGTATGATCAAGAATTACGAATGGGACAAGTGAAGGAACCTCAATTTCCAATGACCCTATCACCTAATTAATATTATGAAATCCATGTCTTTTTATTTGTTGGCAACTTGGACAAGGCTTTTAGGATTGGAATAGAAAAATACTTCTGGTATAGGGTATGACTTCTCTGGAGCTGTCAAATCCACCCAGAGTGAATTGTCTGGGGATAATAGGGTTAGATGCTGGGTTTGCTGTATGCTGATGTGAATATAGATCACAAATGTATTTTTACACTAAAGCTACCCATCCTACTCCAGAACAAGGGTTCAGAAACGCATAGGTATAGTTGGAGAATATCTGAATGTCAAAATTGGAAATAAGAAAGAAATATATTGCCTTAGCACTCATAGCACAATGGTTATGGCGTCAGCCACATACACCAAAGTTGGCGGGTTCAAACCCAGCCGGGCCAGCTAATCAACAATGACAACTGCAACAAAAAATAGCCAGGCATTGGGAGGCTCCTATGGCTCAAAGGAGTAGGGCGCCAGCCCCATATGCTGGAGGTGGCAGGTTCAAACCCAGCCCCAGCCAGAAACTGCATTAAAAAAACAAACAAACAAAAAAAATAGCCAGGCATTGTGATGGGTACCTGTAGTTCCAGCTACTTGGGAGGCTGAGGCAAGAGAATCGCTTGAGCCCAAGAGTTTGAGGTTGCTGTGAGCTGTGATGCCATGGCAGGGTACCGAGGGTGACATAGTAAGACTCTGTCTCAAAAAAAAAGAAAGAAAGGAAAAAAGGAGAGAAAGAAATATATTGCCTGTTTGGAGTACCAGAACCAGAAGAAAAATAAGATAATCTGGTTGTCTCTGGAACAAAATGTGGCAAAAAGAATGGTAATATATAGCTGTAGGAAGTAACCTATGTAGTTATAAGAATTTATCTAACAGACTTTAGTAAGCCACTTCTAAAAACATCATGTAGAAATCACTAAGCAAAAAAAAAAAAAAGAAAGGTTTCTCTAGAAGGTAAAACAAAGAAGTAAACAATATATGTCGTCTTTCCACTTAGATTTTATTTTGTTCTTTCTTTTCCCTTTTTACTTCTCTGCAGTTGACTTCTCTTTAATAATAAGATATTATAAATTAACCCCTGTGACTAAGAGAAGGATGGCATCTTTAGTCGATTCTTTAAGGTAGATTTAAGTAGCTGTTAAATGATTCCACTTGAAAATGTGCAAAGAGAACATGCTAGCTTAACAAACAGAATCTTTTCTAGCTTTCCAATAAAGCCATGGTTTTTCCGCTCCAAATTTTATACCTGCTTTTTTTATCTATCTTCAGAGCAAAAAAGTTTATGATTTGTTATATAATTTGTAATATTTCAAGCCTCATGAAGTAGATTTAAAAGCATTCATTAGCAAATGGCTGTCATGCATTTGGAAGGAGAAAAGATCTGGTTTCCACGGTAAGTAGTATTTTACTGAAAATAAAATTTAAGAGTACCATTTGCAATTTTCATTCAACCACATATTCCACTTGTCTTCTCAGATATGAAGATAACTTCATCTCAAATCTAGTACCTGCTTCCCCAGAGACCAACAATATATTTCTACAGTAGATGGTGGAGATTACTTAGAAGGCCATGATCATCATTAGCACTTTGCTAAGAAATCCATCCAAACAGAAAATGATGATAGAACTTTCAAATCTCTTCCACTCAAACTACTGACACTATAGCTCTGTACTGAGAAGAAAAAGTCAATTACATACATACACACATAAATACACACACGCTCTGAGTAGATGCACCAGTTCATTCGTAAAGGTGGATGGATATATAGATATAAATGTGCACAGGTGTGTGTACATATAGTATTTGTGTCTGAGTTAACTGGCACACTCACCCAAAGAAAGAGGGTGGGACAGGGAGACAAGAGAAGTGAGATATTTTAAGACATCCATTAAGATTCCGAGAATAAGGAGATAACTTCTAACCAAAATGATCTTTTCATTTTAAACTTTCACTAATCTCTTCTTACTCTGTGCCAAAGGAATAGTAGATAATATATAAAAAAAAAAAAAAAAAATGAACACATATAGACTGGCTCAAAACAAGACAAATATCTGCATGGACCTCAACAGAACAGGTGCTAGTGAGTGGAGTTAATCCAGGGGCTCTCTGGAGTCTGCTTTTTGAAACAAGCTGTGGTATATGGGGGCCTGAATAGTACAATGCCAGGGGAATGAATGGCTCTGTGCCAGATGGCATACTACAGCCAGTTTCACAGCTCCAAGCAGAGACTGGGACGGGATTACCTTGAACTCAAAATGGCAGTCTGAACTACATCTGCTATTTGGGGAAGTAGAAATTACAAAGACTCAACTTTGTTACTGGCAACTGAAACTAATCATTCACTAGTCCAACAACAGTAACACAATCCAGAACTTGTGAATAACTTTTATAAGACCTAACTTTAGACCTAAATCTAAATTTTAAGCTTGGGGCCTTGGATTAAGATAGAGGCAGCCAAAACCTTCAATCCAGAGAACGATGATTATGGAAGGAAAGGGATAGTAGGAGAGTTAGAGGGGAACAGGAATGTAAATCTCTGCCTTAAAATTACTGTACTAACTAGAATTATAGACATTTGAATAATGTTTAAAATTACAGAAAAAAATAAAAATCAACATTTGAATGCCAACTCACTCTTCATGAAATCACAAACTTAAAAACACATTTATTTGAAAGATTCTAAGTAGAAATTAAAGAACTATGTATATTACATAATTATAAAAAATAAATAAAAATTGAAGCCAAACCAATGGAAATGAAGCAAGTATTTGTGAATTAAAAAAAGGTTAGAGGCAGTTAAATCAGGTCGAGGTCCAATATCACTGGCTCATTAACCAAGAATCTAACTATTATTCTTCACCGCCCTCCATAGCATCAATGACGGGTAAGATTCCCAAAGCTGGGACAACCTAAGACAGGATATGGAGAGGCTGCA
>CAUYPK010022522.1:0-62993 GCA_963574355.1 Loris lydekkerianus
GTGATTATACAATTGCCCACCATTCGGGGCGACAAACTTAGAATCTTTTAAAAAAAAAAAAAAAAAAAAAAAAAAAAAAAAAGATTTCTAGGTAATGACAGCAGATATTAAACTGAGCACGGGCCAACTAAAATTATAGACCAGTATGATTCTAGCCATTGTGGTAGTGGCTGAGGCTCCCTGGGTGACCACTATTCCTGTGCTGTGAGCCAAAGGGGCAGGAGTCTGGTACTGGGAGCTAGTAAGGATATCCTGGAGGACAGCAGCCTGCTTTAAAAGGAAAGGAAGACCCTTGTGCAGTATCGGTAGGCATGTAAAACGGTGCAGCCATGGCAGAGAACAGTATGGTGGTCCTCAAACAAAAGAATTGAAAGCAGGAACCCAAACAGATATTTGCACGCTCATGTTCACAGCACAACCGATGAATGGATAAACAAAATGTGGGATTAATATATACATCCATGGAGTGTCACTGGGCCATGAAAAGGAATAAAACTCTGAAACATGTGCCTGTAGCTCAGTGAGTAGGGTGCTGGCCACATACACTGAGGATGGCAGGTTCGAGCCTGGCCCAGTCCTGCTAAACAATGACAACTGCAAGCAAAACATAACTGGGCATTGTGGCGGGCGACGGTAGTCCCAGCTACTTGGGAGGTTGAGGCAAGAGAATCGCCTAAGCCCAAGAGCTGGAGGTTGCTGTGAGCTGTGATGCCACAGCACTCTACTGAGGCGACATAGTGAGATTTGTCTCAAAAACAAACAAAATTAAAATTCTGAAACATTCTACTACATGGATAGACCTTGAAAACACCTAAGTGAAGGCTAAGTGAAATAAAGCAGATACAAAAGGAAAAAAACTATG
Source organism: Loris lydekkerianus (assembly GCA_963574355.1). NCBI lineage: Eukaryota > Metazoa > Chordata > Mammalia > Primates > Lorisidae > Loris > Loris lydekkerianus. Next base: position 863 of record CAUYPK010022522.1, read on the forward strand.
GAAGTGATTCCACTTCCATGAGGTACCTATGGTTGTCAGAAAGGGAGATCGAAAATAGGGTGGTTTCCAGGGGCGGAGGCAGGGAGGGGATGGGGAATCAGCTACTGCTTAATGGGGACAGAATTCCAGTCTGAGATGATGAGAAAGTTCTGGAAATGGATGGTGATGACGATTTCACAATGTTGTGAATGTACTTAATGCCACTGAACTGTATGTACACTTAAAAATGATTAAGATAATGACATTTATGTTATTTTACCTCAATTTTTATTTTTATTTTTTATAGTTTTTGGCCGGGGCTGGGTTTGAACGCGCCACCTCCAGCATATGGGGCTGGTGCCCTACTCCTTTGAGCCACAGGTGCCGCCTTACCTCAATTTTTAACAAAGGTAGGCAGCTGCCCTTGGGAAGACGAGAACATCATGGGGCTGTGAGAGGTGCCAGAGGCCTGAGGAATTGCAGCCCCCCCCTTGGTGTTCAGGGACTGTGTCTGTGGGCCAACTCCCCATAGGCCTCTGGTGGTGTTAAAGGTCAGTTCAGAGACAGGACCTGGGCTCCAAAGGCCCCGAGAAGCCACTGGATTCATGGAAACTCCTAGAAGCCCTCCAAACCAGAGCCACCCCTGTGTCTGCCCACACATGACCCGAAAGGACAGCTGCTTCACTGAACCTACCTCAGGTCATGATGATGGAAGCCTCATGTCAGCACCTGGGGCTCTCATGACCATGGACACACGTTTCCAACAACGACCGAACTTCATTCTCATTGTTACATCATAGTGAGAAGATGCCCCTGTGGGACAGACGGTAGACTTTCTCCCCTTCATCTAGAAGTGTCCCTCTGTGCCGCTGACACAGCCCTGCTGCCCTTCCGCCCACATCAGCTTCCTCTGCCCTCGGAATCCTGACTTGTCTCCACAAGCAAACCCTGGCCCTGCACAGCGGCCCCAAGGGCATGGTCTTTGCCATCTGACTACACTAAATTCAGATGTGGGCTTTCTGGGCATCAGTTTCCTCCTCTGTAAGATGGGAACAATACAAGCCCCTGACTCATTGATGGGTGAGGATTCCCTAAAGCTTATTACAGGTGCCTGAGTCAACAAACAGTGGCTGGCTGTGATGGTTATCTTCCTTCACAGCAAAACGCTTCATCTCCCCCTTGGCCGAGTGGAAGGGTTCTGTTTGTTGTCAGCAAACAAAGCCCAGCAGAGGCGAGGAGGCGGGGGTGGCGAGGGAGGGTGCAGCCTGGAGTCCTGGTGGGCCTCCCTCCCAGCCAGGCGTCTGTGCTCTGCCCTGCAGAACACACTGGCAGTGCACAGGAGAGGCAGGAACTGGTGGAAACAGATGATGTAGGCTTCTGGAAACCTTGAGTAACAATGCCAGAAAGTGGATGCTTTCTCGTTTGGGAAAGATACCAGCCCCCAATTTTGGGGGTGGAAATGGCTCCAACCTCTGGGCTGTCCGAGGTGAGTGCACCGTGGATGCTCTTTGCTTCTCAGGCTAAGAAACAGCTGAGGTTCACCCTCTGGGCCCAGGGGGAGCTGTGTCTTCTCTGTCAGACTCATCACCAGCCCCTTGCTCCCCTGCCAGTGTCTGTGTCTCGTCCCCAGCTGGTGTGGGTTTAGGGATGTCAGCACGGGGAGATTCAGGTAAACTGGTACCACTGTGGCTGTGTTTCTTGAAGTGCGGTCTCTCAACAGAGCCTCAGCAGCACCTCAGCCCCACCTCAGACCTCTACACCAGAGACTCTGAGGTGGGATACTGTGATCTGTGTTTTAACGAGTCCTCTGAGTGACTCAGACACAGCAGGAGGGCAGAGGCTGTGTCCCTTTTGTTCGCTACTAAACCCAGACTGCAAATCCGCCTGGCACTCAGAAGCTGCCCAATAAATACTCAATAGATGAATGAATGTGGATAAGAATCATTATTCCAAAGCCCTAAAGGGAAGAGCATGAATATTTACCGTGCCCCAGGAACCACACAGCCACTGTACTTATATTCTTATGTCATCTAATCAACACCTGAGGCAGGTGTCTCATTGGAATTCTCCAGGAGAAATAACTGATAGCTGGTGTGGATGTGCAGGTCACAAGGTGGCAGCTCTTCATGTGCTGTCATGTTTTCAATTTTCACAATCATCCTGGGTAAGAAGTGTATTCCCATTTTACAGATGAGAAAATGGAGGCACAGAGAAGTACCCCTAGTCTCAGGTACTAAGGAGCAGAGCTAGGATTGGACACTGGTGCCCAAAGTTCCTGAGCTTTCCACCTCCTGCATCTTTTAGGGATTATCTTATATTTGGGCCAAATCAGGTCCCTTCCAAACTCCTTGAATTCTACAGATGTCACAGAGCACCCTCTGCCACCCACCATGGAAGAGTTAGGGTTTTCTTTCTTTTTTTTTTTTTTTTTTTAGATAGAGTCTTACTTTTTATCCTGGCTAGAGTAGTGGGGTCATCATATTTCACCTCAAACTCCTGGGCTCAAGTGATCCTCTTGCCTCAGCCTCCTGAGTAGCTGGGACTATAGGTATGCTACTACACCCGACTAGTTTTTCTACTTTTAGTAGAGATGGGTCTCACTCTTGCTCAGGCTGGTCTCGAATGCCTAAACTCAAGCAATGCACCCACGTTGGCCTCCCAGGGTGCTAGGGTTACAGATGTGAGGCACCATGCCCAGCAATTTTTTCTATTTTTAGAGAGACGAGGTCTTGGTCTTGCTCAGGCTGGCCTCGAACTCCTGACTTCAAGTGGTCCTCCCACCTCAGTCTCCCATAGTGCTAAGATTACAGGCATAAGCCATCACACCTGGCCTAAGGTCAGCTTTATTTTTTATTTATTTATTTTTGAGACAGAGTCTTAAGCTGCCACCCTGGGTAGAGTGCTGGGGCATTATAGCTCACAGCAACTTCCAACTCAGACTCAAGCCATCCTCTTGCCTCAGTTTTTCTATTTTTAGTAGAGATGGGGTCTTGCTTTTGCTCGGGCTGGTCTTGAACTCGTGAGCTTAAGCAATCCACCTACCTCAGCCTCGCAGAGTGCTAGGATTACAGGCATGAGCCACCGTGCCCGGCCTAAGGTCAGTTTTAAAATTAATTTGTAGGTTGGTTGCTTGGAACTCAGAAGGCATTTTTGCAAAGAAAGAATTTCTTGGTTCCTAGGCTAGCCCATGAAGAACTCTTCACCCCCCAAGGAAGCTCCCAGGCACTCCATGTGAGGATTTGCTTTCCATCTCAGCCCTAAAACTGAAACTTCAGTTGGTGATGAATGTCTCTCTGGGGATTGTACTTGGAATTCACCCTGGGGACTGCAGGGAGTGAGTCTGTCTCCTGGATTGGGTCTGGCCCAGGCATAGGGTTCTGGTGGGGACCAATTGTAGGGGCTCACACTTCACCAGGTCTGACGGGACTTTGGTCCCCACACAAATAGAGCACCTGTAGCTTAGAGCCTCAGGAAGAGGCAAGAGTCACTCACAGGCTAGGCGTTCCCTGGATCGGGGCTGTGTATTCTTGCCAGCCACCTACTCACCTGCTGTGGACTCAGGGCTCTTGTTGCCCTACCCCACTAACGTGGGGCTTATCAGGAGTTTTATATGTATTTTTCCATTCACAAATTTCATTATTATAAACATAACATAGCATATTATTAAAAGGTAACTGTCCTACAAAATTTATAACATAAAGCAGCAATCCCCTGTCCACCTGAAGTCCATTTCTCAGCAACCCTTAGAACTCTTTTAGCTCCTTTGTATCTAAATCTCATACTGATTCTATTTCTTGGCTAGCCTTGGCCGCTAGCCCAGTCCCTCCATCACCCTGGGGATTCTCTTTGCCTCTCTCCTGTGTTGGATCTCCAGTTTCTTGTGTCCCCTGTGCCTTCTTTCTTGTTTTTCTCCCTTGTTTGACTGGAGCATATCCTGCAGTAGCTGCCTGAGAAAGAGTGTGAGGGAGGTAAAAATTTTCAAGCACTTATGTGTCTGAACATATCTTCATTCTTCCTTCACATTTCACTGTGATTTGGCTGAGTATAAAAGTGTAGATTGGGAATTGTTTCCCTTCAAAATTTAGAAGATGCTGCTTTACTGTATTCTAGCTTCAAAATTTGAGAATTTCAATGCCATTTGAACTCCTGATCCTGTGACTTGTTCTTTTTCTCTTTAGAAAGTTTTAGGATTTTCCCCCCTTTATCTTGGTGTCCTGAAATTTCATATGAAGGCTTGGTATAGTTCCTTAAATCTTACTTTGAAAGATGTCCGACATACAGAAAATAATACAAATGATAACAAATATATGTTTAAATAAATACACAATATATAGTAAAATGTAAATATTATAAACCCATCCAGCTATCAAGCTTAATAACACATTAACAATTAGGTTGAGACCTCTTCTTAATTGGATCCGTCTTCTCAAGATATAGCCTCAATCTGATGTTTATCTTTCTTATCATTTCTTTATTCTTTCATTGCATAAAGTATATTTTAATGCATAATAAAATTTTTGCTTGTCTGTAAAATCTCTGTATAGATGGTGTTATAATAAATTCATTTTTTCCAACATCTGTTTCTTTGTTCGGCCTTGTTTGTGAGACTTACCTATGTTGAGTGTGGTCACTCAACTTCACCACTGCATAATATCCCATAGTTAGCATATGTCATGATTTATGTTTCTATTCTTTGGCTGATGGCATTTAGGTTGTTTCTGATTTTTAGCTAATAAAAAGGTACTGCTGTAAACATTCTGCACATGTCTCCCGGAGCCCATGTAGGAGAATTTCTGTAGGAAAAGGGCCCCCAGGTCGCTTAGCACATTGGCGTCAGCTGGGAAGCTTTAAAAATCTCAGCGTCAAAATCAATCAGACCAGAATCTCTAGCAGTGGGTGGGGACAGTGTGAGTACTTTTAAAGCTCTCCAGGTGATTCTGATGGGCAAGTCAAGGTGACAGCCACTACCATAGATCATTGCTACCCAAAGTCGCATTGGGCATCGCTGAAACTTGTTAGATGTGTGCTCTAATCCCAGAATCCAGTGAGAATCTGTGTTTCATTAAGACCTCAGGGGATGGACACAGACCCTGCTTGTCTTTACCTCTTGGGGATTGCCAGACTGCTCTGAGGATGGCTGCATGGTCCACACCGGTGCAAAGGTTTCCTGTCATTGGGTGAGGCACTGGGTGGGCTCTTTCCCTCTGGAAGCTCGTTGCCTTTCATCCTGGGAAATATTCTTGTGTCATTTCCTCAATAATTTCCTCCCCTCTGCTTTCTGTTTCTTGGTTTGAAATTCCTCCTCGTTGGAAGTTTGGCCTTCTGTATAGATCTAAACTTTTTGTTGTCCAATATTCTTGACTTTTTCTTATTTGTATTTGTAAAACCCACAAGATTTGACTTTCTGGGGCATTCTCTCTCATCTCATCTTCCATCCCTTTTTGTGCATTTTTAAATTTCTGCTATTATAGTTTGAATTTTCAAGAACTTTAACACTGCCTTAAAAAAATAACATTCTTTTCTATTTCATGGGTATATCTTCAGAGGATTTTCCTCTGACTCCTTTTCTTCTGTGTTTTGGAGTCTCCGTATTTTCAGTTATTGGATTTTGTCAAATGTGGGGTGCCCTTGGCTGTTCCCATTACGAATGAAACACAACAAAGCTAAGGGGCAGCTCTGTGCCCTTGGGTAGGGCTGGGATATGTGTGTGTGTGTCACAGTGGTGACTGTGAAGAGCCTCCCTGTTTGACCCGGGAGTCCTAATGTTAGGATCTGTTGATCTGTTCTCTTTGTTCAGTTTCCCCAAGAGAAATTCAATAATATCCTGCCTTGGGCAGCACCTATAGCTCAGCAGCTAGGGTGCTGGCCACATACACCAGGGCTGGCAGGTTCGAACCTGGCACGGGCCTGCCAAACAATGACAACAACAACAACAACAACAACAAAATAGCCAGGTATTGTGGCGGGCGCCTGTAGTCCCAGCTACTTGGGACACTGAGGCAAGAGGATAGGCTTAAGCCCAAGAGTTTGAGATTGCTGTGAGCTGTGACACCACAGCACTTTACTGAGTGCGACACATAGTGAAAGTCTATCTCAAAAACAACAAAAAATAATATCCTGCCTTGGCGGGAGTGGGGGTTGGGGGTGCATGGGGACTAGGCCTGACTTTCATCAGGGTGAAGGGGGCTGAGAGATTCCCTATGAACCATCCCTGATTTTAGTAAGGAATCTCATCCCAGATTTTGACTAGTCTTGGGGATCCCACTCCAGAATCTTTCTAGTTTTACCTTGGCCAGCCATAAAGCCATCTTCTGCATGGTCAGAGAAGAGTTAGTTATCAGGCCCTGAGGGCTGGGAGGGGGGCCTGTGAGTCTAACCACTTCTATTTATTTATTTATTGTTTGTTTGTTTTTGAGACAGCCTCAAGCTGTCGCCCTGGGTAGAGTGCCTTGACATCACAGCTCACAGTAGCCTCTAACTCCTGGGCTCAAGCAATTCTCCTGCCTCAGCCTCCCAAGTAGCTGGGACCACAGGTGCCCGCCACAACGCCCGGCTATTTTTTGGTTGCAGCTGTCATTGTTTGTTTGTTTGCCGGGCCTGGACTGGATTCGAACCCCCCAGCTCAGGTGTGTGTGGCTGACGCCTTAGCCACTTGAGCCACAGGCACCGAGCCTAACCACTTCTTTCAACCAATACTATCCTGAATTTCTACCTTAGGGACATCGGGCCCCTCCAAGTTCTGAATTTTCTGGGGACTCTGCAGGGAACATGGACTTGTTCAAGGTTGGCTTCTCCCTCGTACACATTTTGGGGAGTGAGGGAAGGTGAGTCTCAACAAATTACACTATTCATCTTCCAAAGTTTTTCAGCTCTCTCTCATCTAGGGCCATCTTCTCTCCTGTTCTTTTTTGTCTTTATGCTATTTTCATTCCTTTATGTCATTTTAGTGGGATTTTAGGGCTCAGAGGAAAATATGAATGTGTTCAGTCCACCACATTTAACTGGAAGTTCTTGTCCATTTTAAAAACATTTTTACATACATACATATAAATTTGATAATTTGCACTAATTTTTTAAAACATAGATGGCCTTGCTTTTTCCCGTCAGCGTTAGTTTGTGAGCTCTGTGAACACACACATCTACTTCATTTCTTTTACTGCGGTTTAGGAAGTGTTCCAGCAATTCAATGTAGCACATTTTTTCCCATCCATTTCTTTTGCTGCATCTCAGAAACACAGGCGACTGTGGTCTTTTGATCAACACACTGGCTCAATGCAAATTCCAATCTTTATTGTGTTAATTCTGAAGCATAACGTGTCACAGGGAAGCAGTGAGCTTCTTTACCATCTGCCAGAAGCAAGGGCAAAAGATCTCATGGGTGGGGCCCTGAGAACTCCTGACGTGGACAGAAGTCCCTTCCAGGACAGGGTGGCCGGGGTGGTGCAGGGGCAGGGAGGATGGCAGGATGTGGTCAGTCTCTCTATCACACGCACACACACATTCTCTCTCCTCAGGGAAGGGTTTTCCAGAAGCATTTGCCTGTACTCTGAATTAAGTGTTTTTCATGCCAAACCAAACCTACTGAAGAGAAGTGAATTGATAGCTGGGGGAGCCACGTGCCCTGGCTGAGGACTCAGCCCAAGGCTGCTCTTTGGCAAATGAATTCACAGTATTCTCTAGAACGGCTCCCAGCTCTTCAAATTGAAGGGAGGCTGAGCAAAAACTGGGGATGTCAAGGGAGGGATTCAAGGAAACCTAACAAGGGGCTAGGTTTCATCCTTAATTCCTGGGACACGGAGAGAGAGGGTGGGTCCCCCCTTCCACGTGCTCTGGTTCCCTCCACACTCACTCTAAGGGGCCAGACTCAGCTTTGGAGGGTAATGCTTTGGGTTACATTCCTTCTTGCCATTAATGCAAATATGGAGAAGAGCCCATCTGGGGACCCCTCTGAAAATGCAGTGCATAAGGGACAGCCCTACCAGATCAACACACTGGCTCAATGGGTCTGAGGCCCTTCCAGCCCAACCCAGGCTACAAGCAAGCTCAGGACAACCACAGGGGAGGTGGGGGCAGGGCAATAAATAAGGTGGGGCCAAGTGCAGTGGTTGGAGGGGTGGGGCTGTGGAGGCCCCAGGAGAGAAAGACACACTAAGAAAGGCACTGGGTGGGGGGAGCAGACTCATCCCCCAACACTGGTTTGTTGAGTTCCAGCCCACAGGGTGTTGGCAAGGGTGCAACCCACCAGGGAGGAGCCAGGCAGGGTCTGGCTCTAGCTTTCTCTCTTGAAATCTTCCCCAAAAGTCTGTTCTAGGCACCAAACACTCCTCAGCGCAGGGCAGGGTCAGGGGCCAGCTGGAGCAACTTCAGCAGTGAGGGCTCCCCTGGGTGTGTCTTTTGCCTTTGGAGGAGAGAAAAAAGGCCACCACACAGTGAGCAGAAGTAACAGCTTGACCTCTGAGAACAACATGGAGGCCTTTCACTGAATAGTCCCCATTCCTGATGCTGCTGCCAGTTCTGAAACCAATGGGGGTGGGGAGGGGGTTGCTGGGCAGCCCCCACCAGAGCCTGCTCCACTTTGCCTGTGATGGCAGGCAAGTCACCCACCCCTCTGGGCTCTCATCCTAAGGGGGTGATCACCAACAGTGATCTTAGGATCTTAGGAGGGGGGAAGAAGCAGAAGGACATGGGAATATAAGAGCCTCCTCTAGGCCAGTCCTTTCCTATTCGTTTCTTAAGTTCTGGAATTTTCTCCATGCTTTGGGCCACTTCCCCCCTAGCCCACCACCCCACCCATACTTATTACTGGACACTTCCTGAGGACTTCTTCAGGGAGGGCAGTCCACACAGATACAGAATTTCACCACTCTGCAAACCTTAGAGGGACATGTTAGTGATAATGGGCCTGGGTGCAATGAGATCTACTATCACCTTGAACTCTATCAAACTGCTGATACTCGTTGAGATCTCACCTGCCAAACTGCAGTTTCATGTGGTTCAGGCTTATGGTCTGTCAATGGTCTCATAGTTATGTGTGGCTGGGATGGAACTGAGAACTCAGGCCTGCCTGATTTGAAACTGTCCCCAAGCGGACTTCAGCAGGCAAGAGGGAGGGAACAGGTCTACTCCAGGGCCATAGGTACCTCCCACTCACTGGAGACGTTGTAGCTTCTGGGGAACCATCAAATGGGAGAGTGGGGAGGAGGTAGGGTGAGGGGTTCCTGTGGGTGGCTGCTGGGTGTCACCCCTGGGGTCTGATGCACTCATGTACCTGTGAATCCTCTGGTCATGGAGGGGCCCTGTCTACCTGGGGAGTCTCATTTTGTCACCCTGGATAGTGCTGTGGTGTCATAGCTTACAGCAACCTCCAACTTTTGGGCTCAAGTGATCCTCTTGCCTCAGCCTCTCAAATAGCTGGGACTACAGGTGCCTACCACAACACCCATATATATTTAGAGATAAGGTCTCACTGTTGCTCAGGCTGGTCTCAAACTCCTGAGCTCAGGCGATCCACACGCATCAGCCTCCCAGAGGGCTGGGATTACAGGTGTGAGCTATTGGGCCTGGCCTTGGAGCTTCTTTCTTGAAGGAGACTGGGGGCTGGTCCTGCACTTGCAGATTTCTCTGGCTTGAATATGAGGAGACCTTTCCTGTCCCCTGGTCAATGAGGATCCTGGACTGGTCAGGACCTGGGACAGTGGGTAGCGGGCAGGCTGGGAGCATTGGACACTTCCCCTTACCCGCTCTGTGCCCTGGCTTCCAAACCTATCAAATTGGGGGATAAACCGCCTGCTACTCTGCCCACTGATTGATGGTTGATCTTGGAGGTACTAGGGAGGAGCGGGGCTCCATGGCCCTGCTCCGTGGTTCTGGAATTTCCCTCTTAGGACTTGGGGCTGGACTCTATTTTGGGTGGGTTGATTTGGCTTCCTCGGCAAGCTGGCAGGTTTCTGGAGGGTAAGGGCTGTCTCACACTGCTTCCAGGTCAGGCTGGGCATATGATGGGCTGAGTGAGGCTGGACTGTGTGGCACATAGGAGACGCTGTTGAAACAGGAGTTACTATGACCACCACAGAGATGGAGAAACACTTTGACCATTTTGTAAAGCAGAGGATGGTCTTGATCACTACTGTAATTCCCAAGAGTGAATAGGGATGGTTACCAATATTATTTTGGGTCCCTCTCTGTACATCGCAGGCAGGGATGGGGTCTGGCTCACCTCTGCTCCCCAGTGCCTAGCACAGCCTTCAGTAAACATGGAGAATGGACAATGTCACCAAGCACTCTCCAGTCTTGGACGAGGGAGGAATGGAGAGGACCATGGGGCAGTGGGACAGGCCGCAGCCAGGTACTTATCAGGGCCCTTGGGGTCAGCCCAGGGTGGGGTGCCCCCCGGTGGGTCTGCAGAGCCTGTCCCAGTCTCACTGGCCAGGCTGCTCTGGCTCCCTGAAAGGTGGCTGGGTGGGCGGATAAGCCCCATCCTGGGGGTCTCCACACTGCTACCTGCAAGAGACCATATGTGGATCTCATACTGGGACAAGGATAAGCTCAGCCCAACAAGAAACTGATCAAAAATCTTTGCATTTAGAATTAGCGTGGTCCCTGTGTCACTGTCTGTCCAGCAAGCTCCCTGCCCTGGGAACTGTCCCTCTATCCGTGTGGCTGTCAGATCCCGGCAGGACCCCATCCTCTGGCCACTGCTGGGGGTCCAAGATACATTAAGGCAACGGAAGAGGCCCGCAGGTGTTGTCTGTAAGTAACAAGCCACCAACACAAACATTTCCCATTATTAGGGGTTTTTCCTACCTTCATAGAATGGGAGAAGGGGGAAGGGTCTAGATTTCAGCTGACCTAATGACAGAGATATTAAATACTGCCTTTACTAAGTAGAATCCTCACTCAGACATGGTTTTTAGTCTTTGCCTGGCCAAGAGAGCAGATATGGAGCCTGGAATACTTTGCTCAATCTTTTCCTATCTCCTAGTTCTATTTGGCCACAGCTGAGAGTGGGCGTGAAGGGAGGGGATAAGTGCTGTCACAGTGGGGAGCAGTGGGGGAGGGGAATGTACACCCTGCCCTGAAACCCAAGGCTGGCAAGTTTCCTTCACATTTTTCTAATGTAGAATCTTTAACCTGAGGGGCCCAAGAAATCCTGTAGTTGAGGGACAGTTTTCATCTCTGGCGTCATCTTCACCTATTGATGCTGACCACTTGGAAACTATACCTTCATGAGGGCACATGAAGGCTCTGTGGGGAAGGCCATCCTGATCAACTAGTGATGTCTGCCATGGTCACAGAAGGGGAGCAGTGGTGTGTGTGCCGGGTGTTTGCTGTCTCTGATCTAGCCCAAACTTCCATTTCCAACCCAATCTTGGCCCCAGAACAGCACCCCAAGGTATTTCATTACAGTTTACAGCAGTTATTATAAAGCTCTTCTTATGGGCTAAAATCAGCCTCCTTGAAGCTTTTTTTAAAAGATTCCAGTTCTGAATGAAGCTGGCTTTTTTCCCCCAGAAGCTGTTCATGTGTTTGAAGGAAAGAAGAATGCCTTTCCTTTCCCAGGCCTTCTCTGCTCCAGCCTCCATGCCCCAGGTAACCCTCTTTCATAGAACAGGTTCAGAGAGGTGAGCTCAGAGATGTCAAAATCAAAAGTCACTTTGGAGACCACCTGTTCTGTCTTGCTTGATAACAAGAAGGAAATGCAAGCCCAGTAGGTCATGACACATGCTGGGGATCCCATTGCAATTTCAGTGCAGAACTGAGTTGGTGCAGGGAGCTCTGTACTTGGTTTTCACAGTTTTCATCATTTATAAGGCACAATCTCAGCTGAGGAATGGTCACAGGTGAGCTTGAGAGGAACACTGGGTGTGCAGGCAGAGGGCACATGTTCGGTGGTGCTAAGGCTTTAGCTCTGAGCCATCCCACCCCTTAGACACCTGCTGGGATGAAAAGCCACTGTCGCCTGAGCCTTTGGAAGCAAGCAGTGTTATTTCCCTGACTTACCTGACTCCCCCGAGGGTCTGTCACCTTTTGGGTCCTTGACCCCAGTGTGTGGGAGTCTGTAGTCCAGGCTGGAGGAGCTGAGATCTGAGTCACTGTCACTGTCGCTGGAAACCACTGGAAAAGATAGACATTGGCACATGAGGTCACCCCTACTGGCCATTACTAGCAGGCATCTTGGAGAGAGGGGGCAGGGCAGGCCTCTCCCCTTTGTCACCCTGCTATGACAAAATGGTACAGAAGCTCAGCTGGCTGGCCCTTTTGTTTAGGGGATGTGAAATGATGGCCTAGGGAAAGGAAGGGACTCTTTCTGCCAGAGACATGAGTCCTAGCATGAGGAGGTTGGGACTTGGGCCCAGGGTGACCAACACCAGCAGAGGGAGGTCACCCTGTAGCCAGCCACCTCCACATGTCACCCCCCTGTGGTAGCAGCTGACTGTCACCTTTGGTGCAAGGACAACAGCTCTGAGGCATCCACAAAAGATAAAAGGCAATACCCTGCAGTGATGAGAGCCATGGTAGTGGCTGACCCTCACGGAACATTCCAGGCACTTCACATTAATTTTTATTTTTTTGAGACAGCGTCTTTCTGTGTTGCCCAGGCCTGGAGTACAGTGGCATGATCACAGCTCACTACAGCCTTGAACTCCTGGGCTCAGGTGAACCTCCTGCCTTAGCCTCCTAAGTAGCTGGAACTACAGGTGTGCACCACCATGCCCAGACACGTTAAAAAAATTTTTTTTTAGAGATGGGATCTCTCTGTGTTGCCTGGTTTGGTCTAGAACTCCTGGCCTCAAGTGATCCTCCCACCTAGCTTACCAGTAGCTGGGATTACAGGCCTGAGGCACCATGACTGGTGTGTATACAAATATGAATTTATTAAAGCTTTGGAACAACTCTAAAAGGTAGGAAATGTCATGAGCCCCATTTCACAGGGGAGGAAACCAAGGCACTTGCTCATGGCAGTAAGATTCAAACCCCAGCAGGCTGGCTTATAATCAGCCGATTGCACTGAAGAGCTGAACTGGGAGCCAGCAGGCCTGGGCTCTCATCCTGGTGTACCCAGTAACTCACAGTGGGGTCCTGTGACTGCAGAGGGAACCAGACAGACCAGGCTGGGATCCCAGCAAGGGGAGACGGAGCATTCTCTCATAGTGAACACCCACTGTGGTAGAAACTCTCGTTTCTGGACTAAATGGGATGAGATTTGGCTGGCTAATCAACAGTGGGAGTCATAATACAGGATATATTCATCTTTTAAACATTCTATTTTAATTTTAAACATAGAAATGTACCATCTATTTGCCAATCTCTTTGGATGTCAGGCTTGGGTGCTTCTTTGAGATTGAGCCCACATGATCTTTCATGTATAAATCACATCCATGTTGTGTTGTCTGTGACTCTAGTTTCAGTTTATTTGAATTGGCATAGGAGCTTAACAACACTGGCAGCCCAGGCACATGGCTCTCACCTGGAATCCCAGCACTCTGGGAGGCTAAGGCAGGAGGATCGCTTGAGGCCAGGAGTTCAAGACTAGCCTGGGCAACATACCGAGACCCTGCTTCTACCAAAAATTAAAAAATTAGCTGGGTGTGGTGGTGTATACCTGTATTCTCAGCTACTCAGGAGGCAGAGGCAGGAGGATTGCTTGAGACCAGGAGGTTGAGGTTTCAAGGCTTCATGCCCACCACCATGCTCGGCCAGTTTTACTATTTTTAGTAGAGATGGGGTCTGGCTCTTGCTCAGCTAGTCTCCAACTTCTGACCTCAAGCAATCCACCCTCCTCAGCCTCCTAGACTGCTAGGACTACAAGCCTAAGCCACCATGCCTGGCTTATAATAGCTTTTTCTAAGTACCCAGGTAACTAACTCTGGGGATGGGGCAGGAGTCCAAGGCATCTGGCAGCATGTCTGATGTGAGGAATGCGTGGTGCTGGTGGAGGGAGGTTAGGACGGGTTGGGCTCTTATGCCAGGCACATTCTGGGAATTGAATGACCCTTATCTGCTGGATCTCTGAATAACCCTAGGCAGTTAGGGAAATCCATTATGGGTATGTGAAGGAGAACGGTAGCTTCTATCCTGACTGAGAGCCTTCTGGAAAGTCTTTACGCCTTCAGCCTATGTCACCTTTCAGCTAAGAGAGTCACAGCTCACAGAACCAGGCAACAGGGGGCTGGGGCTGGCCACCTCCATTCTAGTTCTAAGAGATCTCAGCCCTGGGCCACCTAGCTGAGTGGCCGGCACACAGTGGCTGTGTATTGAAGGTCAGATGACTAAGTGGTTCTTAGCCCTCTCTTGTCTTTAGGTTCTGCCAGTTTCACCACCTAAATCAGCGGTTCTCAACCTGTGGGTCTCGGCCCCTTTGTAACAATGAAAATACATCATGACATTAGGAAGGTTGAGAACCACTGACCTAAATGGTTCTGAAATTAGTCGCCTGCTCACCATGTCACCCTGCCTTGTTTAGCTCACGGCCTCATGGACTCCAGCAGGAACTTCCCCACCATTTCTCCTCTGCCCAGCGGGGGATGCTCCAGGGAAAACACAGTCGTACCTTTACCCTTTTAAAGGCTCCCATGACCCCAGGATCATACTGAGTTTGGCCCTCTGTCTGCCTCTCCAACTGCATCTGCAGTACCACTGTCCCCGCCCCAGGCTCTTGCCAAACTGCTGGCCCCACCTCACACCACTACTCGCTCCCCTCTGCCCAGGAAGCCCTGCCCACCCCTCTTCTTGAGGCTGAGTTCAGGCACCACCCCCCTCCAGGAAGCCCTCCCCACTCCCGGTGTCCGGGCTGGCTGGACACCCTGTGCTCCCTGCTATAACTGCTGCTTGCTTTCTTCTGTCTTCAGCTCCCCCCACTGCAGACTGTGAGGCTCGTCAAGGGCTGAGACCGAGTCGGCTCCACACATGAGGCTGGTGTGTGGACCCAGCCCTTGCAGGTGAGGCAGGAACCCCTAGCACGCGAGGGAACCTGGCGTTTTCTTCCTTCCGTCTGCTCAGGGCTCTGCCTTTTTCTGCTCCGGTTTGTTCCCTCCCTGCCTGCCAGAAAGAGTCTGCTTTGGCTTTTTGTGCATTTGTGATGCAGCATTGAGAGGAGATGGGGCTGAGCTGCCGTTGTGGTCCAGGTGCTTTCTTCACCGTCTTTGAGAAATGCAAGTTAAAACCTGAGTTACTGGCGGGGTGTAGTGGCTCACACCTGTAATCCTAGCACTCTGGGAGGCTGAGGATTGCCTGAGCTCAGGAGTTCGAGACGAGCCTGAGCAAGAGCAAAACCCTGTCTTTATTAAAAACGGAAAAATTAGCCAGGTGTTGCGGTGGGTGCCTGCAGTCCCAGCTACTCAGGAGGCTGAGGCAGACAGATCGCTTGCGCCCAGGAGTTTGAGGTTGCTGTGAGCTATGATGCTACGACACCTTACTGGGGGCGACAGAGTGAGACTCTGTCTCTAAAATAAAATAAAGCCTGACTTATTTTGTCACTGCTTTTCAGGTCCTGGACTGTATGAATCCACTAAGACTGGACCCCATGGGTATCTGTTTTATAAGGATTTACGTAGTTCTGACTCACTCACTGGCTAAACATCAACCTGGTGGGTTCCATGGCAAAGGGGGCAGAAGGATGTGCCAGGAGGCAGGGACTCCTGTTAGTCACCTGGGGCAAGTAGTCACCTTGTCTTCCTCGGGGCAGCTGCAAAGAAATTGAGGATTGTGGCTAATCCTCCCTGGGATAGGGGAGAGTCCAGGCTGCTGAAATGCTACGCAGTGGGACAGCCCTGCGGAGAGCATGGTGACTGACCTCCATGTTGCTTTCTCCATGTCTCTGGCAGAGATGTTTACAGGCAATCTATTCGTGCTTTCGGACTTGGAATGACCCATCTTCCCCATGGCTGACATGCAAGATCTATGTAATTTGGGGTGAGGAAGAGGCCTGGGGCCCTTGGTGTCCAGTAACCTGGGTCCTTTGGTGCTAATGGGCAGATGACAAAGGGTTGGGAAGGAGCCAATGGGATGGGATGTCCTAGGACTCGGGTTAGGAGGCAAAGTCATCTACCTCATCTCTCCAGCATCTTCTATTTTGTCATCTGTCACACATGGTCACAGAGTTGGTCTAGGAACAGGCTATGGCTATAAGGGGACTGTGTTGTGCTATGTTGGAAGCACAGTGAGGTACGCGTCTTGCCCCAGACAGCAACCTTGGTGGTGGGCTTAGGGCGCCACACTGCCTAGTCCTCATGTGATGCCTTGGTTGCACACGGGTTAAAAACAAAAGCAGAAAACCTCCCCAACTTGCAGTCAGGCGGCTTGGTCTTCATCACGTTTTATAAACCCCCAAGCGTCATGGCCATGGAAGAGGTGGGAGCAGCCTCCGATGACAACAGATCTCACAAGGTGTCGCAGAGCAGAGACCAGCCCACCCGTGAGACAGACTCATTTCTCTCTGACGCGCGCTCCTTTGGCTGGAGCATCTGTGCTCCTGTGTC
Source organism: Loris lydekkerianus (assembly GCA_963574355.1). Classification (NCBI taxonomy): domain Eukaryota; kingdom Metazoa; phylum Chordata; class Mammalia; order Primates; family Lorisidae; genus Loris; species Loris lydekkerianus. The sequence continues at coordinate 17,320 of CAUYPK010022522.1, forward strand.
TGGGATTTCAAGCTGGGGCCTGGCCTTAGCTTAGAGGTCTTTGTGGTGCAGACCCAAATCCCATCTCTCATGCTCTCTGATAAACTCTCCTCAAACCAAAGCGAGTGGGCAGTGTCTGTGCCTGGCCTCGGTGTTTACGGTAGGTGGGTAAGAGACACACAGAGAGGGCACTACAGAGAGGGCCCCTGGCCTGGTGCAAACGCCATTCACCCAAACAGTCACAGGTTCCTCCAGCTGTGAAGAAGCCTTTCTTCTTTCTCCCAGTGGAACATCACTGTAAAGCCCAAACCTTGGCTAATTTGCCATTCGATTGCCGTTGCCACCACTCTCCCTGCACAGCAGCTGTGCCCATCAATCTCCCAGGTCTATTAACAAAGCTTTTAGGCTCATAAATCTCTCGGCCCTTGTTCTTCCAGCCTCACCAAAAACAGTCAGTGTGTCTGAAGGCAGATTTTTTCTCCCGTTCCTTTAATTCCCCAAAGGCTGAGTCTGGGATGGTGTGCTGATGAGCGCTGTATTCTGCCCACGCCTGACTTTTCAGATGGAAGATGGGAGAACACCCGGGAGAAGGCTGCCCCAATAGCCCTCCTGAGGAGGAGGTATCATCAAGTGGGTTCATCCAGGCGTACCGCTGGGCAGGGAGGGGAGGACTTCTCCTCTGGGGCTCCCTCCACAGTGGTCTGCGCCCTTTGCTGGGGACCTGGCATCCCTGGATTTCCCCGGAAGGGCTGCCCTGCTTGCCCAGCGCTCCTCCTCAGCAGGGGCCAGCCCTGGTGCCAGCCGTGCCCACTTCTCTGGGGAGAGGCCAGCCTCCCTTCCCCCCACTAGCTCACTCTTGCTGGATTTGCAATTTGACCGTCACCATGGAAACTCAGAGTTTTGGTACATGAAGTAGGGGAGAAGAGTCTTTCCTTCTGGAAAGTCTTTCTGGACTGCTCAAAGGACACATGTAACAGCTGCTATCTTGGGACAATCCAGGGGACGGGCGGGATGCCAGCCGATGGGCTCACTGCTCTGGGACTTGGGGGGCTTCCAGGTTCTGCTTGGCCATTGCCTCTTTCCATGACCCCTGGCACCTCCCTGGGCTTTGCTGAAAAACACAGAGGCTGACCTGGGCAGCCACTTGGGTCTCAATCCTGGGATTCAACTTCGGGTCAGCCGATCAGTAGAGCCTCCTGACCCTCAGCCCTGGTCAGGGGGTCGGGGTTTGGGGGACATCCTTTTTGGGCCACATGACATCGCTGCCTGGCACAAGGACAGCCGGCAGCCTATGAGCTTGGGAGGCACTTAAGAGCTTCGGCTGCTCTGCTTGGAGGCTCCCAAAGCCCCCAGAAATTATGGGAATTAGAGAGGAAGAGAGATATTTTCAGCAAACATTCTGCCAAGGCAAAGCAGATGGTGGAAAATTTTGCATACTAAAAACAAAAAAAAATTTTTTTTTAATGTAAAGGAATGATGATTAGGCCCTGGGGAGTGCACAGACATTCCTAATTACCCTCCCCATCCCACCAGGCGGGCACAGCTGCAGAAACACAGAGCTGTCTGTCCCTGCCCTGCCTGTACACCAAACAGGGTCCTCAGGGCCTGAGACAGCTCCTGAGACTGGGGCTTCACTTTGGTGGCAGCAGGAGGGGACTGTGGGATGGCAAAGCAGACAGACTGGGGCTTGTGCCCTGTCTCTGCTGCTTCCCAACTGTGTGACATTGGTCCGGTTTCTTTACCTCTCTGTGCATTCCCTGGGCTCATCTATGGAATCGGGGCGTGATGGCTCTTTCCCTGGGTTGTTATGAGCTTTACTGGAGGTGACACTGACGGCGTCTGGCATATGATAGGTGCTTAAATGACAGCTGTTTAATTTGAGCAACATTGTGAACTCACAGGCCCACAGCACCTGGCAGTGGGCTGGCCTCTGGGGGTGCCCAGGCCAGCCTCAAGGGACGCACTTGATTTTTTTGAGGGAGTGTGGGATCCCAGGCTGGGCTTCACAGGACATTGGGAGCCTGTACAAAGCAGATCTGGGATTTGAAGCCAGGGCTGTCTATTGCCAGAATCATTGCTCTCCCACCTCACACAGTACTTGGGGCACCCGTGGGTCCTGCCTCACCCTAATGGCTCTGCTCCCTTTGAAATCTTCCCCTCCAGCAGGCTAGTCCCTTCTCTGTACTCCCAGTGTGCCCTCCTGTCTTCCCTCTAGACTTCTAGTTCACCCTTGGCGACCAAGGTTGGGATCCACCTCTGCTCTTGGGCAAATATCTTAATCTCCTTCAACCTCATTCTCTTCATCTATAAAATAGAGACAAAAATAACTGCCCACAAAATAAGGTCAAATGAGACAAAAGGCTCTGCAAATTTTAAAATCTATACAAGCCTATAAATATTAAAAAAAATTAGAATCCAGGCCAGGTACGGTGACTCTCACCCATAGTCCTGGCATTCTGGGAGGCTTGAGCTTCGGAGTTTGAGACCAGTCTGAGCAAGAATGAGACTCAGTCTCTACTAAAAATAGAAAAATTAGCCAGGTGTTATGGCATGAGCCTATTGTTCCAGCTTCTTGGGAGGCTGAGGCAGAAGGATCACTTGAACCCAGGAGTTTGGTGGGTTCATCCAGAGGTGGATCCCAACCTTGGTGGTTGCTGTGAGCTAGGCTGATGCCAGGGCACTGTAGCCTGAGCTACAGAGTGAGATTTTGTCTTAAAAAAAAAAAAAAAAAAATTAGAACCCATTTATATCATTCCTCTACTGAAAAGTCTCCTTAGGCCCAGGGAGAGGATGAAAGATTGGACCGCCTCCCTCCCCACCAGACATGGCCTCGTGTCACATTTCTTTTTCTACAAATACCTGCCTTGCCGTCCTCTGTCGTCCCAGGGACCATCTGAGGGCCAAGCCATGCCTCGAGCGGTATTTCTTCCTCAGCCCCCACTGCCCGGCCTTGAGCAAAGTGGGCACTCAGTAAATATGAGCTCTCCTCCAAAAAATCTTCCCTGGGATAGGAAAGAGCTCCATGCCAAGACAGCAGGACTGGCAGGTGTCCAGCACACAGTGGCCAGCTAGGGGCAAGGAGGCCCCAGAGGCTTCTCTGCTGCCTCCATCTCCCACAAAGAGCGAGGCTTTCCTCTAATCAGGCGCCTCTCTGGCCTCCTTCTCAAGAGACCATCAAGGGGGACCCTAGGGCCCTCAGCCTGGGTGAGGGACAAATGGCGGAGCAGCTATCGGAGGTGGTTGCCATGGACACAGGATAAGTGGGCCCTTGGAGAGAGTGCTCTGTTCACTCAGAGTCCACCCTTCTCTCACAGCCGTGGTAGGGCCGGAGAAACAGGCTCTCCCTCTGGTTTAGAGATTCCTCCAGGGCCCTGGAGTAGGTGGCCCTGAGGCCCGGGGAGCCTGTCCTCACCGGGAGGAGTACACTGGCAGCCAGAAGAGGCTCAGAGCCTGGCTCCCTCCCCTGTCCCCAGGATAGGCCACCAACTTGACCACCCCAAGAGGACTGGGTTGGGGGTGGCACCTGTGTTGTGATGGTGTGGGACCCGGGGACGGCCCCAGACAGGGAGGCATCAGAGGAGGCAGGGCAGACCCGGCCGGGAGCTCGGGGTCGGGGAGTGGAGGGTTGCCCACACTTGCTTATTTGTTCGCCATCGATTTCAATTTACTCCCTCCTTCAGGCTCGGAGACAGACAGGAGGCACCAGGTAATGAAGACAAATCCTCGAATCAATAGAGATGTGGTTGCCAGCACTGAAATCTTGTGGTCCCTGCCCTCACTTGAGGAGCTCCAGACAGAAGGAGAGGTGGGTAGTGGAGGATAAGAGTAGCCCACTCCAGAGAGAACAGGGTTCACTCATGGGGGGTGTTGGGGGCGGGGCAGTCAGAGAAGGCTTCTCGGAAGAGGTGGAATTTAAGGGAAGGCATGATTTAGACGGATACAACAGCTGGGGCTGGGGCGTGCCAGGCATCCCAGATGCAGAGCAGTGAAAGTGAAGGCCAGGCAGTGTCACCTTTGGGGCTAGGATAGCCCCAGTGGCTCAGGAGAAAGGCTCCCGGCTAGGGCATGTAGAGAACAGAGCTTGGATGTGCTCTGCCACCCAATAATCGGGGGACGAATTATTGCTTTAGGTTTGTGGCAGAGATAAAACACAAGTGCCTACCTCCTGGCCATGCCTTCTAGGATGCGAAGTGCCTTCACACACTCTGGCTCCTGGGTGTGGCTCTGGGCCTTTATCTTTCCTTTACTTCATCTTGGTGACTCTCTCACCCACGTTTTTTAAAAATCTGTCTCTGGGCTTGGTGCCTGTAGCTCAGCGGCTAGGGCACCAGCCATACACTGAAGCTGGCGGGTTTGAACCCGGTCCGGGCCAGCTAAACAATGACAACTGCAACAACAACAAATAGCCAGGTGTTGTGGCAGGCATCTGTAGTCCCAGCTATGTGGGAGGCTGAGGCAAGAGAATCACTTAGGCCCAAGAGTTTGAGGTTGCTGGGAGCTGTGATGCCACAGCACTCCACTGAGGACATAGTGAGACTCTGTCCCCCCACTCCCCCCAAAATAAAATAAAATCTTTCTGTCTTTGCCTCTCTTGTCTTTATTTCCCTCTGTTCTGTGTCACTGTCTCTGTGTATACTTTGTTTCCTTGGAGTATCTTCTGGTTCCTTTCTGCCTTTGCCAGCCTCTCTGTCTCCCCCTCCCAGACCTTTCTGCCTCACTTCCTCAGGGCCCATTTTTCTTGGTCTCCCTCACCTGGGCTGGACACTCAGTTCCTCCTCAGGCCCATACAGGCTGTGCTCAGAGCCTAGTTGTGGGCTGGGCTTCTTGCTTTGCCTGGATCCCAGGTCTACCTCCGGTGCCCCACCTTCCAGCGTGGAGACTCTGTCCCTGCTGTCCACTCCTGACCCAGCAGCAAGGAAGCAGCGCGGCCCCAGCCTCAAGGCCAGCCTCCCTGTGATGGACAGCAGGCCCTGGGCAGGCTGCTGAGCTGAATGCAGTCAGCACTTTTATCTCCAGGGCTCTATAGGAGTCAGACACGGCAGGCAGGCCCACATTTATTCACTCCACCCGGGTCCCCAAAGGCCAGTAAATCTGGAGTAGGTGGAATTAAGCTATACCTTTACACTGCGAGACAGGTGAGCAGATGGCAATGGATATGCTTTACTGGGTAAGGCAGGGCCCAGCACAGGCCGGGCACACCCTGGGAGCTCTGCGCACCTCGGCCCAGCTGAAGCCAGAAGCTGAGATAGGGCAAGGAGCCCCAAGACCTCACCTTGAAGCTGGAATTGACCTATCAGCTAAGGCTGTCATCAGGTTTGTGAAAATTAGAGATGACAGCCGTGCTCCTGAAGCTCTTGGGAAATCCATGTCCAAGCCAGCAAGGACACGCAGGGGCAGGTAGGCAGGTGGGCTGGTGGGGTTATGGTGGGGTGCAGTGAGGGGGCCACAGCAGCTCATTCACGTTCAGGGCATCTGTTCTGAGGGCAGCTCCTCCACTCACACCCACCACCATTTGGCTTGTGTTTGGCTTAACTAATGGCTCCAAAGGTCAAGACAAATCCATACGTATGGGCTTCCCTTTCAAAACATAGCCAGGCCTCTATTTCCCTGGGATTTAGAAAAAGGGCAAGGTTTCCTGAATGCTACAGGTATTTCTCTGCCTTCCTACATTACAGTGAAAGTTACCAGAGCTCTCCATGCCTTAGTCTGCTCTTCTGTAAAATGGAACCACAGTAGTACCCCTGCCACAGGTTGTTGGGGGAATGACATGAAACAGTGGATGCACGGCGCAGCCTGCCACAAGCAACCGTGTCATCCATGGCAAATACTGTTCTTGCTGTTTTCACTTCAACACTTAGCACTGAGTCCCGAAGCCTGTCCCTTTTGCCTGCACAGACCAACTGGTGAAAAGTACAGGGACTTCAGCTGAGTCTGGCTGAATGTCGGCCACACCAGACCCAGCAGTGTTTCTCCCAGTGGGGCCCACAGCGGCCTTGGCCAACTGAGTACCACCCCTACTCCCTGTCCTCTGTCTCTAGTGGGACAGATGACATTCAGTGCTCCAGAAGGCAGGCTGGAATGGAGTCCCAGACAGAGCTGTCTGATGTGACTCTGTTTATTTCCTTGACCCAAACAGCATACCTCACCAGGAGGAGCTGAGTCTCCATAGCTTTCTGGGAGTCACATGGGACTCACAGCACTATGGAGACTCACTCACCTCCGTCTTCTCTAAACAGTCCTTTCTGGCTCGTGTGTTTGTGGGTATGTTTGGCGGCCTCTATTATCTTGATATATACATGTATGATATAGATAGTAGAAGCCAGCAGACATCCATGTATATGTGTGTGTATAAAATAAATCCCAGGTTCTTCCCTCTGTACAGGACTAGAGATCCCATGCCGGGAGTAGAGTGACTGGAGACAGAGAAGGTGACGATAAAGTGTCAGAGGAGACCTGGGGATAGGCTTGGGAAGGAAAATTCAGTTAGTTCCTAGCACTAAGCGAGCACCAATCACAGACACAGAGTGCGGGGGGCTGGGTGGGTACCGCGGGATTTCGCTAGCAGCACGTGTCCAGACGGTGCATGTGTGTGTGTGTGTGAGGAGGGTGGGGACAACTCAGAAATGGGCTGGTCTTTCCAATTAGGTGGCCTCAGTGTATGATCTGAGAGCTGCTTTCTCAGCCCCTGCGCTGCCCCTGTCTGAAATTCTTCAGTAAAATTTCATTCCCTCGGGTTTAGAAACATAAGATATGAAAGCTGAAAGAGAACTGAATCTCTGTCCCAACCCTTCATTCATCCTACTCGTGGGGAAACCAACACCCAGAGAGGAAAAAAGGACTTCCCAAATCAAGGCTTTCCTGCCAGGAGTCCTCTGTTAAACCATACCAGCCCACGGCTGGGTGTGGTGGCTCAGGCTTGGAATCCTAGCTAGCACTCTGGGAGAGCGAGGTGGGTGGATTGCCTGAGCTCAGGAGTTCTAGATGTGCCTGAGCAAGAGCAAGATGCCATCTCAACTAAAAATCAAAAAATAAGCCAGGCATTTTGGTGGGTGCCTATAGTCCCAGCTACTTGGGAGGTTGAGGCAAGGGGATCTCTTGAGCCCAAGAGTTTGAGGTTGCTGTGAACTGTGACATCACAGCACTCTAGCCAGAGTGACAGAGTAAGACTCTGTCTTTAAACACACAGACACACTCATGAGCCCTGTAAGCACTGGCCTGTAGGCCGCACTGGCCAGGCTGTGCATGTGACGGTGGTGGGTTACCTCCTTGCTCACAATAGACACAGAGCATTACAGGTGGGGACCCACAGACATGACATGAGTGGGCCCCTGCCTTCCACTGGCCAGGTGGTACAGTCAGTGGGTGAAGGGGGCTGAATACAAGAATCCTTTGTTTGCACAGAGAAGTGTGCCCATTTTTCTTGCAATGGGTATTCCTATTGGTCAATCTAGTATTCTCTCTTTTCAAAGGGACATGAAACAAGAACGATTTCCCTTTCTTCTTAATAACTCTGCAAGAGTGATGCTGAAAGGGTGTCAGATAATAGGGAAGAGTGGGGACTGCGGCAAAGAGAGAAGGGGCTACTTAGCCTGACCAGTTTCTCTGGAGAGGGGAGGTGCTGGCAGAACTTCTGATTTTCAGAAAGGAAGCCAGAGCTCCTTTCGAGAAAGGGGAAATTCTCTACATTTAAATAAGTTGTTGATGATGAATTTTAAGCAATAAGCCAGATCAAGTCACTGCTCTACCAGTTTGTGATCCATAATATGATGAATGTCCTACCCTCCAAAGTCAGACAGCATCCACCTCCCAACATGAAGCTCTCCTATGCTCCTCTGCCTCCTTCTGCAAGCTCCAGCCCCTTTGGCACCCACCCTATGCACGATACTACACTCCCAGCTGCTCTGAAGGCTTTGGGGAATTCACATGCCATGGCTGGCCTGTGGGACAGGAATGGCATAGCCACCCAGGATGCAGAGTCTGCTAGAGAAATACTGGGGTGGGGAGAGGCTGGTTGAGCCCTCTCAGCAGCTTCCAAAATGCTAATATGTCAGGAACAGAGAAAGAAGGAAGGCGGCATAGCAACAGCTGGCTCTGGGCAGTGAGCAATCCTGTCTGAAAATAAAACATTTTACAATCCACAACCGCGGCTCATTAAGAATGAATGGATCTACTGGTATAAATAGCACGCTGCGTTAAAAAGTCAGGAAACAGCATATGCGTTTGATGGAAAAACGACTGCCACGGGACTGCTTATTAGCTCAGTCGGCTGTGGCTCTGCGCTAAGGAGACAGAGGTCTCAGGTTCGAAGTTTGTGTGGGCCGCATGGCTTTCCCCACCTTGGGACACAGAACACATCCCCGTCCCAACATGGGGCATACCTCTGGATATAAAGGAATAGCCCATTGAGAGCTTTTCCCAGTTTCTGACCCACAGGATCCCCACCCTAATATTCCACCTGTGCTTGAATGCTCCCAGTGACAGGGTGCTCACTCCCATCAGATACCCAACACTTAGCTCTGTGGTTGGCCGGCTACGAATGGAGGGAACACAAATGTCCCCCTGCCCTGCCCAAAGTAGCCCTGACTGGCCATGCCGTCAGTTACGTGTGGCTACAGGCTGCACGCAAAAAGGATACTCTGAACAGAAATGAGTGAGGCCAATCACTTCCTCTCCCAAATCTGGATGTGGGGTGCTCAGAGCAGGGTGTGGAGGGGACAACCTGCAGGGCAGGTGGGGAAGGGTAGCAGGTGCATGGGCAGGACAGTCTGGCCACACCCTCCACCTCCAGCTCACCATTCTTCATGGCCTGCCTTTTGCTTCTGAATAACCTTCCTTAGCGGCCTGGCAGCAACCCCCTAACTCAGGTCAGCCTCAGTGGTCTCTGATTGTGGCAACTAAACATCCCTTGACCATGTCAGAAAGGAAGAAGCCAGCGTGCGTGGAGACTTGTGAGGGGGCGTGACTCCACGCTGCGTCTGTGAGGGAGTGGCGTGGGGCTGGAAGTCAGAAGCTGGGGTCCCAGGGCCCCTCGGCCGCAGCTTAGCAGCCTTCTGTGACCTTGGGCAGACATCCCCCTCCTCATCCATCATGAAGTGCCAATGTCACTGTCTGTAGCTGCCCCGTGCACAGCTCTGAGCATCAAATGAGATAATGACTGTGAGTCACGGAGTGCTCTGGCGGGGCCAGCACAGTGACTCGGCTTCTCTAGGAAGCTGGGGGATGGTGGTGGTGGGGGGCAGTGGAGCCAGGGATCACTGAGGACGTGCGCCCCAGGGAAACAAGCGCAGCCTGAACTGACCCCAGCTGCTCAACCCAGGCAGTTCCCCAAGGCTCTCACAGATAGGAGCACAGTTCAGGACTTTAAAAAATTGTTGAAAGTCTAAGAACCAGGGAAGGGATAACGAAACCCTTATTTTTCATAAAACTACCCAACTGGAATAAATACCAAACCTCAAAGTACTTTTCTGGAAGAGATTTGGAGGGAGCTGGCATGTCACCCTGTTCAAAGCCAGCCAGGAAGCTGTGCTCCACGGGTGGGAGGCGGCGGGACTCCTGCAGAGGGTCCCAGGGAGGGGCTGTGGCCTAGACCTCAGCAGAGAAGGGAAAATGAATTTGTTTCCCCACCTGGAGCTCCCTGTGCCCCCGCTGGGGACTTTTGGTTTCTCTGTCATCTCTAAGGAAACAGGGAAGGAGAAAGTGGATACTGATACTCACTCATGGGTCTTTTTATTGTCTGGGGTGGAAGACAAAGTGGAACTGTCACCCTAAACCTGGCCAGGCCACAGGGCAATGTCAAAGGCTTTTGAAGATGGGTCCCCTCTCAGCCACCTGGCCCCAGACTCCCAGGGAAAGGTGAACATGGCAAAGCCTCACTAACTCCAGGGTCTGTCTCCTGAGAACTCAGCTCGTGGCTCCCACCTGAGAAAAGAACACGTGTCATAAAAAGCCCTCAGTATACCCTGCATGGACTCTGGACTCAGGCCCCATTTCAGGTGCTCAGCACCTAATGAGAAAGGCGGGTGGACCAAACACAAAGCCAGCTCAGGGCAGTGCTCCCTCCTGTGCACCTCCTGGAGGTGGGAGAGAGAAAGAAGCCATATCCTATTAAGTGTCCTTGGCATTGGAGGTAGAGAAGCATAAAATTCTATGTGAGAACAATTTCCACACTTAAGGAGTTCAGTCTCTTCGAAGTCTCTGGCTCTCCTAGGGAATCAGCTTTGTGACTGGTGTGACAGGCACCGTGGGATGAATTATCTAGCACTAGTACCAGCCTCCTCTCCCTTGCTTCTATCCCCAAGGCTACAGAAGCTAACAGCTTGCTTTTCCAGCCTCCCCTTTTATCTTTCTTCCTTTTTATAGCAATGGCTGGAGCTGCAGCAACCATCTTGTGACTATGAGGGAAAGAGTAAGAATTGAAACACTCTGTCCGGATACCTCTGAGCTGCTGAACAAAAGTTGATTTTGTTCTAAGATTCCTATTCTATGACAAAAAGATATAACCTCTCATTACTCAAATATGCCAGGTTAATATGGTACCCCCCCCCCCCAACCCCTACCCCCACATCTCTCTGTGGGAATTCAACTCAAAGGAAAGTAGTCTGTAGAAGAGGTGGGCCAGCTCTAAAGGGGTTATAAACCACGAGCCCTCAGGGCTGGTTCTACTATTTATACTCCTTATTTCACAGAGAACCAGAAAGACCAAGCAGTGTGCAAAAGCTGACTTTATTTATCGCTGTCATAAACATGAAGCAATCATGTGCCAGAGAATATAAGGCAGAGCACACATTCTGTCTGGGTGGATCAGGTGGAAGGAAACCTCTGCTGGAGGCAGCCAGGTCAGACTTGGGGGCCAATCCCCAGGAGGGACTCAGGCCCTGCTGTTCCCCTGAGCAGGAACAGCTCAACCCAGCTGAGAGGGCCTGCTGGGAGGGCCTTCCTGGGGCTCACCAAGTGGTCGGCAGGCCGATCTTTGGCCAAAATCAACCCCCAAGGTCCAGAGGACGGAGAGTAGGAAATCCAGGTAGTCAGCCCACTTTGCCCTACAGGTGCCAGTGCACTCACCAGCTCTCCTTAAGATAACACAGGGGAAAGGAACCTTTCTAATCTTCCCCCAGGACTTTGTGTTATTTTGACCATTTAGATCTTTAATCTACCTGCAGTGTGCTTCTGGATGCGCATAGAGGGGAAAGAAATCTAATTACATAGCTCCAGTTAGTAAATACATCTGTCATTTTCCCACTGAATTGGAAAGCTACCTATGTCTCACTGCCGTACATTCTTAGGTCTATTCTTTCTCTATTCCAAACCACTTATCCATTTATTCTCTAAATAAACAAATAAATGTTCTATGTACCATGGTGCCAAGACTACATTGTTTTATTGATTATAATAATTTTACAATAAACTTTAAACTTTGGTCAGGAAATTCTTCCTTCACTCTTGCTATTCTTTTTTTTTTTAGACAGAGTCTCACTATGTCACCCTCGGTAGAGTGCTGTGGTGTCACAGCTCACAGCAACCTCAAACTCTTGGGCTTAAGTGATTCTCTTGCCTCAGCCTCCCAAGTAGCTGGGACTATAGGTGTCCATCACAAGGCCCGATTACTTCTTGGTTATACTTGTCATTGTTGTTTGGCAGGCCCGGGCTGGGTTTGAACCCGCCAGCTCCAGTGTATGTGGCTGGCACCCTAGCTGCTCAGCTACAGGAGCCATGCCTACCCTTGCTATTCTTAAAAAAGTAATTTTTTGAGGCCAGGCGCAGTGGCTCACACTTGTAATCCTAGCACTCTGGGAGGCCAAGGTGGGTGGATTGCTTGAGCCCACGAGTTTGAGATCAGCCTGAGCAAGAGCCAGACCCCATCTCTAAGAAATAGCTGAGTGTTGTGGAGGGTGCCTATAGTCCCAGCTACTCAAGAGGCTGAGGCAAGAGGATCACTTGAGCTCAAAAGTTTGAGGTTGCTGGGAGCTTTGATGCTATGACAGTCTACCAAGGGTGACATAGCGAGACTCTGTCTCAAAACAAACAAACAAACAAACAAAGAAGTGATTTTTGTTAAGTGCTTCTTTATTGTTTTGCTGAAATATAATTTGTGGGCAGTGCCTGTGACTCAGTGTGTAGGGCGCTGGCCCCATGTACTGCGGGTGGCGGGTTCGAACTTGGCCCCGGCTAAACTGCAACACAAAAATAGCTGGGTGTTGTGGCGAGCACCTGTAGTCCCAGGTACTTGGGAGGCTGAGGCAAGAGAATCACCTAAGCCCAGGAGTTGGAGGTTGCTGTGAGCTATGACACCACAGCACTCTACCCAGGGCGATAGAGTGAGAGTCTGTCTCTAAAAAAGAAAAAATAAATATAATTTGCATACTATGTAACTCACCCTTTGAGAATACAATACAGTGGGTTTTAGTATGGTTATAAGGTTGGTAACACTATCTAATTTCAAAACATTTTCATCACCTCTGAAAGAAACCCCTGTACCCTATTTCACACAATTCTCCCCCACTCCTGACACCCACTGATCTACAGGAGGGTGCCAAAAACATGTACACACATTTTACGAAAGGAAATAGACTGTTTTTAAAATGTAATACTCAACATACAATGATAAAAGATGAATTCAAGTCACACTTGACATCTACAATTACAAGACGTGCTCAGAACAGTCACCATCAGCCTCCAGACGCTGCTGACTGCGGCAAACTACTACGTGAGTGGCACGGACCAAAGTGTCCACTCGTATCGCTGTGGGTGCTGTTTCACGTGCCCTGTATCTCCAACTTATCACCAATGCGTGCAGTTGTCAGGCATGTTGCAGGTTCTGTCGCACATTCACGCCTTCACTGTTGTCATGCTGCCACAGCATTCTCCAGTTTCAAATACAGCTCCAAAGTGGTCTTGTGCTCCTCAAACGACAGCCATGCCTCCTCCACCATTTTCTTTGACTATCCTGCCTGTCACATGGTGACACTAGCATTCATTTGATTAATGTCATTCTTTTTTTCCAGACAGAGTCTAATTTTGTCACCCCTCGGTAGAGTGCTGTGACATCACAGCTCACAGCAATCTCAAACTCTTGGGCTCAAGAGATCCTCTTGCCTCAGCCTCCCCAGTAGATGGGACTACAGGCACCTGCTGCCATGTACAGCTATTTTTCAAGATGGGGTCTCACTCTTGCTCAGGCTGGTCTCAAATTCATGAGCTCAAGCAATCCACCCACCTCCGCCTCCCAGGGTGCTAGGATTATAAGTGTGAGCCACCACGCCTGGCCCTAACACCATCTTTTGAGCAAATGTCATACCACTGGTTGCTACCGTAATTCAAGTCAACTTTGCAAAGTAATAACAGATTTCTTTAAATGTGCATATATTTTTTTGACATCTCTGGCATTTTCTGTCTCTGTGGGTTTGCCTATCCTGGACATTTCATATAAATGGAATCATAATACGTAGTTATGAGTTCTTTTGTTTGTGAGTCTGCCACTTAGCATAACATTTTCAAGGTTCATCCCTGTTATATAGCATTAATATTGATCCCCACTACCACCATAATTCATATGTTAAAGTCCTGACCTCCAGTCTGACAGTCTGAAAGCACATCTAGTGAGAATAAGATGGAGTCTGTCCAGCTAGGGCAGACGTGACACAGGGGGTCTGGTCGGTTTAGGTCCTGCCTGACCTTCACCCCCGTCTCTCATTCTTACTGTTCTGTAAATTAGCTCTCACCCTAAAGATACCTATCTTGAGTAGTTTAGGTGGACTGATTTAGGAGATTAATTTTATTTATTTTTATTATTTAATTTTTTTGAGACAGAGTCTATGTCACCTTCGGTAGAGTGCTGTGGTGTCACAGCTCACAGCAACCTCCAACTCTTGGGCCTAAGCAATTGATTCTCTTGCCTCAGCCTCCCGAGTAGCTGGGACTACAGGCATCCACCACTACAGGCCCACCTATTTTTTTTGGTTCTAATTGTCATTGTTGTTTGGCAGGTCTGGGCTGCACCCGCCAGCTCCCATGTATGTGGCCGCACCCTTGCCACTAAGCTACAGGCACTGAGCCAGGAGATTAATTTTTAAATTAGAATGCTTTTAATTGTTTGAGTCATGGGTTATGCAGATTATTGTTTAAGATAAGGGTTAACATAGTCTTCACTTTGAATTTAAACGTACAAAACTGTAATGTTGGAAATGGAAGAACAGAACAGTCTTGGAGAGGCTACTCTCACTGTTCTCCAGAATCCTGGCCGCCTGACAAAGTTTGGTGGACCTATCCCCATCTCTGCATATTGGCTGACAGTGACAGGCAGCCAGACCCTCTTCTTCTGGTAACAAACCAAGAGATGGGGCCTCTAAGAAAGTAATTAAGGTTAAATGAAGTCATAGGGATGCGGCCCTGATTTAATAGGATTAGTGCCTTTATAAGAAGACATACCAGAATGTGAACACACTCCCTCCCCTTCTCTCTTTTAATCCCCCATCTCTCTCTCTCTCTCTCTCTCCCCTGTCTTCCTCTCTCTCTCTTCCCCTCTTCAAGCCAGTAAGGGAGATTTCAGGGCAGAAAAAGGATGCTGCTTTGGGGTGAGTCCTCAGAGGCAGGGGCCAGAAGGAGAGCTGCTTCCTGGGGACACGGGGTTTTAATAGTCTCCAAATATCTCCTGAGGTTGCCTGGCAGACCCCTGACCCAGAGGAGCTTGCCAGCCCTAGCAAAAACCCTCCCTAAGCCTTTCACATATCCTAGAGTGGGTAGATCAATCGGTCATTCACACATTCATTCATTCACCTGATAAGCTTCTATCCTGTGCCTCCCCTATGCTACCTGCTGAGGAATCTGCCTGCCCACGTTAGCTGTAGCTTGCCCACGTGGAGCTTCCAGTGTGTGGGAGACCACGCCTCCGTGCTGGTTACCCTTTGTCTTCTCTGAGCTCAGTCTGGGCTGAATATGGTGCAGTGGGGGCAGCACTTGCCAGATAGTCTCTGCCATGGGCCACAGCTAGAACCCTGAGCCCTTGCAGCTGCCTGGTACCAGGGTACCATGGGTAGTGGGGCTGGGTGTAGAGGGAGCCATTCTGTTTTTCTTTTTTGAGACAGAGTCTTACTTTGTCACCCTGGGTAGAGTGCTGTGGCGTTACAGCTCATGGCAACCTCCAACTTCTGGGCTTAGGTGATTCTCTTGCCTCAGCCTCCCGAGTAGCTGGGACTACAGGCACCTGCCACAATGCCTGGCTATTTTTTTGTTTGGCCTGGGCCGGATTTGAACCCACCACACTTGGTATATGGGGCTGACGCCCTACCCACTGAGTCACAGGCACTGCCTGGGGGGAGCCATTCTTGAGGCTGGAAAAACACTACAAGATTCCTAGTTGGCAGCACACTGAACAGGCCCAGTGAGATCTCTGCACCAGTGATCTGCTGCTAGGAGCTTGAGAAGGACCTGGGACTGAGGTGGTAACCCCTGGCCACTTGGGGGCCTTCCTAGAAGCAGACCTGGCCAAGCCCTCCCCAATAGCTGCCATGGGCTTCATCATGAGGCCACATGGATTACCTGGAGCCACAGAAAGGCTGGTAGGGATTAGCCTCCTGGAGGGCTCCTCCCTCTACCAACAGGCCCAGGACTGCTGCTGGAAGGACAGCTCCAGTTAGCCAGGCCTGCCTGGCCTCCCACAGGTGCCTGCTGGCCACCCCAAATACCCCTGTGAGTACATGGCCAGACTTGGGGCAGTGAAAGGACCAAACTCAATCAGACAGCACAGTCCCTGGTTTCTGCACAGGAGACTTAAAGAGGGCATCACACCCACCTAGGAGTGGGCCTGGAAGTGGTGCCCCTTGAGTGCTCGTAGCCCTCCACAGCCCCTCCTTACAAACCCGGCACTTTGGCTTCTACAAGACAGAATTTCTCTCTTTCCTCCTGCCTCCTAGACAGCACCCCCCCCACCCAGCTCTCCTCTTTCCTGTGCCCCATGACCTTGGGCCCCCCCAAGTTCAGTCACGCCCACCCCCACCACATCCACATAGCCTCTGTACCCCCTCTTAGTGTGGGCCAGATGCCTCCCGAGACTCCGTGACCAGCCTGGCCAGCAGCCCTCACTACCCTCTTGTCCCTGGGCTGACTGAAACACGTCACCTGAGTAAGGTCACCTAGATCACCACTGTGATGTGCCAGCATGAACCTGGCAGAGAGGGACCTGAGGGAGACTCTACCACCGGAACCTCAGAGTGAGAACATGATACTAGGAGCCTCACGCTGTCTGGCCCAGCCTCAGTCAGACTCTGTTAATCAGCGGTGCTGACCTCAACTGTGCGGGGCCACTGGCCTCCTCGCCCATGTAAGAGTCCATCTGTGTGTCTGTGTGGCTGAGGAAGCGGCAAGGCTTCTGCTCCTCCCCAGGGTGTGTGTGCGTGTGCACACGTTAATGTGTGTGCATGTGTGTACACATACTGATCTGTACCAGACAGGGAGGTGATGGTCTTTAGGGTGTTAGGCCATAGCTGTCCCTGCAGGCTTCAGGCCTCTTCTCCTCAACTGGCTAAAATCAACATCCCACACCCACCAGTGTCCACCAGCTTCTGTTTCCATGGTCACATCTCTTCCCTCAGTGTGAGGGGCAGGAACATGCCCTGACAGGGCTGAGCAGGAGAAAGCCCCAGCCCTGAGGGCAGCTAAGGGAAAGGATGGAGGAGGCCCCAGCACCCCCAGCGTCCACCCTTGGGACTCCTTCCCTACTCTGTCTATACCTGCCTCCCTACCCTCATCTCCTGAGTCTTGAGCTGAATCTTGGGCACTTCGGGACAGAAGGACCCACACCCCAGAGGGTGAGAGCCTGTTTGGATCTCAGCCCTGCCACATACCAGCTGAGGATGTCCTCCTCTTCTCTGAGCCTCAGGACCCCCATCTATAAAATGGGACTATTAAATGCCTGGCCTGGCCACCTCCTGAGACTATTGTGAGACCACGAACTTTAAAAATAAAGCTGTGAACATTAAAGTGTCATGGAAGCTGTGAATAGCCATCTATACACCAGGGACCGGCGCTGACCTTCTCATGGTGGCCATCTGGGGCACACACATCTCAGTGAAGCCACCAAATACCTAGAGGCACTGACACAAGTCACCTTGCTCATTAGGACCAGAGAAACCAGGAGCCCTCCCTTACTGAGAGACAAGACAACTGTCAGGAAGAGACGTGCCTGCCTAGGAAAGATGCATTTTTATATTTTGCAAAAAACCTCAACAGTACCACATTCCTGCAAAGACCGATAGTACTGCTCACAGCATCCTTGCCCCCATATTAGGACTTGCTTGTGAAATGACCTTGGAGGACCCTCCCACTGCATCTCTGCATAGAGGGGACAATCTCCTGCTGGAGGTCTGAGCTGCTGGCCCAGGTGCAGATGGGGGGTGGCCTAGAGTAGAGGGTGGGGCAGAGCACAGGGATGAGCTGCATGGGGGCGTGCGGGGCTCTGTCTGCCTGGCTGATGGCCCAGATGCTAGAGGCCTCTCCAGGAGAGAGGGCAGAGGGGGCTTACCTCTCCCTCGAGCCCATGTGTAGATGCGGCTGGTCTCAGTGCTTCTGGGCTCCTGTTCTGCTGGCTCCACAGGCAGGGGTCGGAAGTGGGGATCCTCAGATCGGCCAGGGGTCTTCAGGGGCAAGATATACTTGGGGAGCCCTTTGAAGAACCAGGCCCCTGACCTCTTCCAGACCTTGGAGGGGAGAAAGCTGCTTAGAGCACAGAACACAGAGTAGCCTTCGATGTGCTGTGCTCCCAGGTGGGCCCAGCTTCCCCCAAGTCCCTCCCTGTGACATGAGAGACGGGAGAAAGGCAGAGTGCAAGTGGGAATTCGGCTCTACCCTCCCTGCTGATGGCACAGGGTGGTCACTTACCTTCCTAGGACTTAGGCAAGGTCATGGGAGCTAAGTCCCATGACCTCTCCACACCTACTTTAAAGACAGCCCCACGTTCTCTCGCTTCCCTCCTGTAGATCTCAGTGGGGGACGCATGTGCAGCCCTCAGTATAGGCCTGGCACGAGGGACATGCTTATGAGACTGTCTACTGTCCCCCCCCCCCCCCCAATCACTATTCTGTTACTGCCTGAATCCTCCACAACTCTCAGAATCCTGGGGATGCCTGGTCACACCCCTGCCCACCCTAATCCTTTCCATCCCCTCCTGGGAAACTTCCAGTGCCAGAAGCCCAGGAGCTCTCAGTGTCTATTTGTTCTGCCTGTGATGGCCACCTCCTCCCTGGCTCATGCCCTAGAGCTACATGGGGTGGACCGTCTCAGCTGCCAAATACCTGCAGGCGCCTCTCCACCACCCCACGGCCACTGAGCTCTCCTCTCTGTACCCTGCCCAGAGCCCACCTTCTCAAAAAAACATCCCTGGTTCCTCAGCTGTTCCGAGCCCCCTCCTCGCCAGCCACCCCACCGAGCTCATGTGTGTCACTGTGTCAGAGAGGGGCTCAGAAGTGATCCTTCAGGCTTGGTCTGGCTGCTCCCAGAGCACTGCCACTGGTCTCCTCCTGCTTTCCTGCCT
Organism: Loris lydekkerianus; assembly: GCA_963574355.1. NCBI lineage: Eukaryota > Metazoa > Chordata > Mammalia > Primates > Lorisidae > Loris > Loris lydekkerianus. The sequence continues at coordinate 35,822 of CAUYPK010022522.1, forward strand.
CGGTTCTGTCCTCTTTGGGTCTTGGGCCACCTGGGAACCCTTCTTAACCCACACAGTTCCTCCCAGAGACTCTAAGAGTCAGAGGGGTCTGACGATGCCAGCTAGGTCCCAAGCAGGTGCAAAGTATCCCTTTGTCGCTCCCCTGCGGAAGCTGTGAGAGGAGTCACCCTAAAGCTGGAGACAGGGGCACCCCTGAAGGCTGGGCAGATCCCCAGGAATCTGAGGAGGCCCTCACCTTGAACAGGACTGACAGGGCAGAAGACTCTCTGAGTCTGGGACATGCAGCCCCCTGGGCCCTGAGGAATCCCTCTAAGCCCCAATTACCCCCAGCATAGCCACCCAGGCTCTCCTCTCCTGCTTATCCCTGCAGGTAAGGTAGAATCAACAACTGCTTCCATATACTTGCTGTGCAGTTTTGGGTGAGTTACTTAACCTCTCTGAGCCTGACTTTCCTCATTCATAAAGTGTGATTATAGTAGTTGCCAACAGAGCTGCTGAGGAAGCTAACACTGCTCAACACAATACCCAGAAGGTGCCCAAAAGATGTTGTTACCTGCCGTCCTCTAGCCCAATCCCTCCCCTCAAAGTTCCAGGGCAGAGCAACAGAGGCTGGAGGAAGAGCCAGGCTAGGCACATCGCAGTACTCGGAATGTCTTCTTTGAGGGTTTTGCAGATGAGACAATCTCTGCAGCAGGCACAGAAAGGACGCAAATCTCTGAGAGAGCCACCAATTAGAATTCAGAGCAGCAGCTGAGATCAGGCCCCTAAATTTTTAATGCCTACTTCAAAAACCAGCAAGTGCTCCATAATCTCTTTTCTGATGGAAGAAATATACACAGGGTATTTGGCAACGAGGGGTAGGAGTGTGTGAAGGAATGATGTCACCTTTCCAGAGAAGAGCAGGCCAAGGCTCCAAACAGAAGATTCAACCCCAAGTTTGAATCCAGCGTCCATCCCCCAGCAGCTGTGGGATTTGGACACACTGACCTCACTGACCCTCAGTTTCCTCAGTGCCAGGCAGAACATGGAAGCATGCTCACCTCACAGGATGGGCGTGAGGATCAGACCCCAAATGAATGCAAAGCCCCAAGGCCCGGTGCCAGGCACAGAGCAGCTTCTATACAGATTCGATGCTCGCGGTCACCGCTGCCACCTGACACACGTGAACAGCTTGACAACCTGGGGACTGATCCCCTATTCAAACGTTAAGAACTTGAAATCAGAAGACCAGAGTGGGCCTGATCTCTCTAAGACAGTGCTTCCCACTTCCCTAACTTCCTCTGCACCACATTATCACTGTGGGATATTAACGGGGCCAGGTGGCCAGGCACGGGGGCTCACATTTGTGATCCTAGGACTTTGGGAGGCTGACAAGGGAGGATCGCTTGAGGCCAGGAGTTTGGGCAACATAGTGAGGTCCCATCGCTACAAAGAATAAAGAAATTAGCAGGGTGTGGTGGTACACATCTAAAGTCCCAGCTACTCATGAGGCCGAGGCAGGAGAAACACTTGAACTCAGGGGTTCAAGGCTGTGGTGAGCCTTGATGTCACCACTGCACTCTAGCCAGGGAGACAGAGGGAGACCCTGTCTCCAAAAAACAAACAAATCAGGGTTCAGGAAAAAAAGGGAGGGACTCCATGATCATGTATACTTGGGAAACACTAGGTTAAACCAAGCTCCATTACTGCAGGACTTCTCAGAGCCTTTAATGTGCTAATGAACATAGGGTTCTCCGACAGGGAGAACAGTGTTCCCTCCCCACTTGGAATCTGCCTGGGTGATTTTTCTAGAGAAACTCAATCCTAGTTATGAGTCTGAATAAACTCAGCACTTAACAGCTCCGCACTCAGTGTCTGCTTGCTGAGTGACATGCATCTATTTCTGCAAGAAGACTGTGGTCACCTCTTTATAATTCAGTGTCAAGCTTGGGGCTATCAAGTCCAGACCATGTCCCTGGTATGGATCACCATCTCTCCTTCTGAGCCACCCCTGTGTAGAAGGGCTTTGTGTGGTTCTTGAACAGATAGAACCTGTCTGGTGGGACAAATGCTTCCTGGAGTCCCCTTTGGGAAACCCTCTCCGACCTTTTCAGAGCCCTCCTACAACACGTATCTATTTCTTTCAACCGGCAATGCACACACATGGTCTAAAGTTCACAAAGCGCAAAAGTGAAGAGTCTTCTCCCCATTCCCAGAAGCATCTGGTGATAACAGAAGCTTTGTTATTATCCTCACTTTCCAGGTGGGAAAACTGAGGTCAGCAACTCGCCCAAAGTCAGCACACCATTCTGCTGGCCTCTACTCCATACTGAAAGCTCCAACCAATTACAGATGCAAAACAGATGGTCACTAAATTGTGGTTGAGTTGGTGAATAAATCCTCGGGGGGCAGTCATCACTATGGATCCCCAGTGTCCCACAGGCTGGAGGCCTGAAGGGGAAGGAAGTGCCAGAGAAGGAGAAGAAATAAACAACAGCTCCCAACGCTGCCCTGACCCTGGAGAGCTACTGCAAGGCTCCTCAGAAAGGTGAGCAAGTCCAAGAAGCCACGTCAAGGTAACAGGTTTTTGGGTGCACTTGGCTTCTGACTGCTGAGTGCCCCTCAGCACCAGCTCCGCCTGCCCTGAGTGTAGCAGCCATCTGTCCTCCAGCATGAAGCCAGCCCTTGAGAGCCATCTGTGAACGATGGGGCACGTGTGGCCTTAGGACCCACATCACATTGCCTTTCCCACCCCACCATGGAAGCCACTGTTTCTCCCCCTAAGAAATATATACATAACATGGAAAATTAGGACAATAACAAAAAAGTAACTCATAAGGTTGCCACACAGAGAGCTCTGCGTAACATGGGGATTAAGGTGTGAGGTTTCTCACATCCTTCCTGAGCATATACATAATTTTGTTCTTTTTTTTTTGAAGACTAGGATGCGCACCTGCTTTCCACGCCTCCCAACTGTGCATCACAGTGATCATTCTGTGTTAATAAGTAATTGTCTCCATCATCATTTTTGAACAGCTCCACTGTTTGAATTTATTAAACTTAATTAACACAACCCTCCCACAGATGGACATTTAAATCACTTCCAATTTTTCACTCCTACAAGCAGGGCTGCAGCCATCAGCTCAGTACATCCTCAGCTGACAGCTGTCAGTTACTGCCTTAGGAAATACCGGTTGAGTATCCCTTAGTGCCTGCATGCTAGAGATCAGAAGTATTTTAGATTTTTTTTTTTTTTTTTTTTTTTTTTTTGATATAGAGTATCACTTTTTTACCCTTGGTATAGTGCCATGGCGTCAGGGCTCACAGTAACCCCAAATTCTTGGGCTCAAGCATCTTCTTAGCTCAGCCTCCTGAGTAGCTGGGACTACAGGTGCCTGCCATCGCATTTGGCTATTTTTAGAGATGAGGTCTCGCTCTTGCTAATCTTGAATTCCTGAGCTCAAGCAATCTACCCTCCGCTGCCTCCCACAGTGCTAGAATTGTAGGCATGGGCCACCACACCCCACAGTATTTTACATTTTGGATATTGTTTCAAATTTTGGAATGTTTGCCTTATACTTCACTGGTTTAGCATCCCCAATCTGTAAATCTCAAATCCAAAATGCTCCAATGGCCAGGCGCGGTGGCTCACACCTGTAATCCTAGCACTCTGGGAGGCCAAGGCAGGTGGGTTGCTTGAGTTCAGAAGTTCGAGACTAGCCTGAACAAGAGCAAGAACTCATCTTTACTAAAAATAGAAAAACTTGTGGGGCATCATGGTAGGTGCCTGTAGTCTCAGCTACTCAGGAGGCTGAAGCAAGAAGATCCCTTGAGCCCAAGAGTTTGAGGTTGCTGTGAGCTAGGACACCATGGCACTCTGCCCAGGGTGACAGAGAGAGGTGGTCTCCAAAAAAAAAAAAGGTAAAAAAAAAAGAATATACATACTGTGTTTTGAATGTCCTCAAATAATAATTTAATTAATGATCTCTAAAAATTTTCGTGGCATGCTGGTTGAAAATCACTGTCATAGGGCTGCACCTGAGGATGTTATAGGGTTCAGAACCTCGCCCGGGCTCTGTGAGTCCTCACAGCACAGTCTTCTGTGTGCCACCTTTGCAGCACTGGACCATAATTCTAGGTCACAATGTACATGGTCCTTTAAAAAAATATTTTGAAACATTTTTATTGTGTTAAAATATTCATAACATAAAATCTGCCACCTTAACCATTCTTAAGGGTGCAGTTCTATGGTATTAAGTACCTTCACCTTGCTGTGCAACGGTCTCCAGAACTATCTTCATCATGCAAAACTGTAAGTCTGTCCCAGCCGGGCGCAGTGGCTCATGCCTGTAATCCTAGCACTCTGGACCCCTGTCTCTACTATTAGCCTGGAGTGGTAGCAGGCACCTATAGTCTCAGCTACTTGGGAAGCTGAGGCAAGAGGATCGCTTGAGCCCAGGAGTTTGAGGTTACTGTGAGCCATGGCACTCTTCTGAGGGTGACAAAGTGAGACTCTGTCTCAAAAAACAAAACAAAAAACAAAGGCTGGCCACATTAAACAACAGGTCCCTGGGTCCCGGTCCCCCAGCCCCTGGCAACTACCCTTCTATTTTCTGTTGCTATGAATTTGACTATTCTAGGTGCTTTGTACAAGTGGACTCACATAGTGTCTGTTCTTTTGTGATTGGTTCCTTTCACTCAGCATAACAGCTTCAAGGTTCATCAATGTTGGGAAACATGTCAGAACTTCCTTGCCTTTTTGAGGCTGAAAAATATCCCATTGTGTGAGTATACCATGTTCTATCATGTGTCGAAGGACACTTGGGCTGCTTCCTGCTTTTGGCTGGTCCTTTCATTTTGACCCTTGTCCCCCAGTAGGCTCTACCTCCAGGAGAGAGGGCCATGGGTACCATTTGGCACATGCCTGACACGTCATAGGCGCTCAATAAACACTGGCTGAATGACTGAGTTGGCAGCCGCGGATCATTCACTGGGATGTGTCCCAACCCCCAGTCCGCTGCCTTCCTGGGAAGTGGCCTAGAAGTTTCACCCAACTGCTTATAATTAATCAGATGAACTTATTATTTCAGATTAAGAAAGGGATACAGAGGAAGGCCCTCACAGGGCCCATGTGCTGGTGGGGCACAAGCCCCAGGAGACCTCCCTGTGAGCCCCAGGGTGTGACGCAGTGATGCTCTAGCCCCTCCCCCTTATCCGCCCCGTCTCCTTTGACATATCACAGCCACGGCTCAGCTGCTGCCTCCTGTCGCAACAATCTATCTCCCCAACCCACCTCCGCTCTGAAAACTGCTCATCATTAAAGTGATTTTGGAAGACAGAATAAAGAACATGGAAGCCAAAGTATCAGGTTGAATTGCATGAAACTGTTGGTATTCAACCATTTTTGACCTATAACAAACTCAGTCACCTTTATACAATTCACCCTGTTATTTATGCTCAGTACAGGCAATGATACCCAGCTGCCAAGCTGTGCACCTCCCCAGGGTTCAGGGACAGGTCCGTGGCTGACCTCATGGATCTGTCATTCCCTGCAAGTTCACTGCGCTGGGGCTTCTGCTCTGATTCTCTCCTGCTGTCTCTGTAGGCCAGGTGGAAGGTCATCCTGATCACCCAGAGTAGCTGGCAAGCCTGGACAGCACGAGGAGAAGCATCAGGAGGACCCGAGCTCACAGCTGTGTCACCGGTGCAGGGGATGCCCTCACGTAGATGTGCATAAAACACACTGTCAGGATTTTGGAAAATGTCTTCCCAAGGGGAGGAGGGACCTCAGTTGGGCCAGGCCCCTCCCCCCAGGCCAGGCACATCCATAGACCTTCTCCTGCCTCAGTGCTCATCGCCACTCTGCAAAATGCACTACAGCAGCTTTAATTGTGGGACTTCTCTGTGATCCTGGCCCATCACCCACTGCCTGGCATCCATACCTGGTCCCCTGAACAGTCGCAAGAAAGGCCCTCGGTGGGAATTACCCACCCCACCCCACCCCTGGCCAGACCCACAGATTGAAAAACATTCACTTCTGGAGAAGCTGAGTGATTCTGCAAAACTCCACTCTTCTCCCCAAGTGTGGTTTGCTGTGATAAGGCTAGCGAAGCAGCCAGCCTTGAAAATTCCATTTAATGAGAAAAGACCCGCATGGCTGCCATGGCACTTGCACAGGGTGTCCGGCAGCGTGAAATGCTCCTGGGCACCACTGCGTTATGCTCTGCTTCGAGGTTTTCATTATAATTTCAGCTCACGGCCAATCTGACTGCAGATACTCATGGATATTAGCCAAGCTGTTCCCAGGGAATTTTAATTACTGTGGTAACAATTACTAATCACTGGCATTTCCTAAATGGTTGTGACTGGAGAAGGTGGTAATTGTTGGGCCCTGTTGGAAGGCAGGGGAGGTTCAGAAGACCCACGGGAGAGGATGTGGAGGGGAGGCTGAAGATCCCAGTCTCTGCCCATTGCTCTGCCCCTTCCGTGTTAGCCCCGTCTCCACCCCTGTGCAATTCAGAGAGTCCACGTGGCCTGAACTCAGGTGCGGCTGTGCACTGGCTCAGGTGTCCAACCTCTCCAACCCTCACCCATGCGGAGGAGGGGGCGGTCTATGGCCCCTGCACTGCTCCTTCTACCTGTGGTGTCCTTCATCCAAGTCTGTATCAGGCAGCTGTGCTTTCCCTGGAAACTTTCTGTATGTGCTACCTCATGCAGAATCAGGGGCCCCTGCTGTGCTCCTGGAGGCCACATGGCACCTCTGGTGCAGCTTGCCAGGTCCAGGCCATCAGATTAGACTACCCTCCAGAGTGGGAAGCTGTGAGCTCTTCAAGGGCAGGGCTGTGTCTGAGACATCCCTGGATCCCCAGGACCCAGAGAAGAATCTGCAACTCTGATAACTGGCCAAATGACTAAAAAAGAAGGCAAAGCAAAGGAACTGTCTCTAGGGGCTAGAATGTGGGACTTTGTCTTGGGGGACTTATGTCTGCTTAACAAGCTCCAGGCTGACCCAGTATTAAACAAGTCATAGGAACAGGCCTGTTATAGAGCAGGCCTCTTGTTCATACTGTGGCCACTTTGAGGGTCTCATCAAGGGTCAACCCTCCCCAGCAGAGGAGAGGCAGCACATTCCTCCCTGCCCTGACACCTGAACATGCGTACATGACACACAGAGGGCTGGGCCCCCGGGAGCCCTAATGGGCCAGCATGAGACCCTGCCTTCCCCACCTCCCCACCCGCTTCACTCCTTTAAATTCTCTCTTGCCTCCAGGCCCTTGCAGACGCTGTTCCTTCTCCCTTCCCTAGACTAGCTCCCAACCAGCCTTTGGAAAATTACTTTTATTCAGAAGATTCCACAGATAGAACCTTGCCTATCTCTCACTGCAACACAAATATCCTGGGGCTTATTGCTCTATCTCCATGTCTGTTTCCTATGGGATTGAAAGCCCCTGACAGGATACCCAGCACATGCTAGCATGTAGCAGACACCCCAAAATTGGTCAGTTGACTACTGAACACATGACCAAATTTCAAGGCCTTAAGAGAAGTACTTGTTACTTAAGAGAAATACTTAGAGGGTTCTATGAACTGAACTGTATTCCCCTAAATCCATATGTTCAAGCCCTAAACCCCCAGGGTGATGGTCTGTGGAGATGGGCCTATGGAAGGTACTTAGGTTTAGATGAGGTCATGAGGGTGGGGCCCTCAGGAAGAGATTAGTGTCTTTATGAGAAGAGACACCAGGATGCGCTTGCACGCTCTCTTTCTCTCTCACTCTCACTCTGCCATGTGAAGACAAAGCAGGAAGGCAGCTATCTATAAGCCAGAAAGAGAACCCTCACTGGGAAACTGACTCAGCCAGTACTTTGATCTTGGATTTCCCAGTCTCCAGAACTGTGAGAAACAAATTCCTGTCGTTTAAGCCACTCAGTCTAGGTCTTGTTATGGTAGCTTGAGCTGATGAATACAGAGGGAGAAACTGCCCAAGGGGTTGTAGTAGGCATGACTCCAAATTATTTTCCTCTCCTCTCATCAAGTGGGATTCTATTTTTCCTTTAATCTCTGGTCTAGTCTTAAGACTTCCTTTTTTTTTTTATTATTAAATCATAGCTGTGTACATTAGTGCAATCGCCTGTACCCATTCTAAGATGCACCATAGATGTGGCCCCATTTTTTTTTTTTTTTTGAGACAATCTCACTGTCATCCTCGGTAGAGTACCGTGGCACCACAGCTCACAGCAACCTCAAACTCTTGGGCTTTAGCGATTCTCTTACCTGAGCCTCCTGAGTAGTTGGGGCAACAGGCGCCCGCCACAATGCCCGGCTATTATTTTTGTTGCAGTTGTCGTTGTTTAGCTGGCCTGGGCTGGGTTTGAACCCGCCAGCCTCGGTGTATGTGGCTGGAGCTGTAACCACTGGGCTGAGCTGTTAAGACTTGCTTTGACCAATAGAATGTGGTGGGAGTAACATGTGACTTCTGGCCGGCCTCAAAAGGCCCTGCAGCTTCCGCTCACTCCTCTCAGAGCTCCACTGCTACTATGTGAAAGAGCCTGTCCAGGGTATGGGAAGGTGACAGGCCATGTAGAGGAGAATTAAGACACCCCAGGCCATCAATTTTTAACTTGTGTGCCATGAGAGGATCTGAGGTGTGCTGTGAAAATTTTTAAAGATCAATAATTAAATTATTTTCAAAAGAAGTTCAAAACAAAGTAAGTATATTCTTTGTTTTTCCCACTCTTTTTTTTTGATCAGCATATTGTAAGTGTGCCATGAAAGTTTAATGATAGGTTCAAGTGTGCAATGAGATAAAAAATGTTTGAAAAACACTGCCCTAGACAATAGCCTGCAACAACTCCAGACAAATGAGTGAATTTTTTTTTTTTTTTTTAGAGACAGAGTCTCCCTTTGTCACCCTTGGTAGATTGCTGTGGTGTCACAGCTCACAGCAACCTCCAACTCCTGGGCTTAGGCGATTCTCTTGCCTCAGCCTCCCGAGTAGCTGGGACTACAGGTGCACGCCACAACACTTGACTATTTTTTGTTGCAGTTTGGCCAGGGCCGGGTTCAAACCCTCCACCCTTGGTATATGGGGCTGGAGCCCTACCCACTGAGCCATAGGCACTGACTGAGTGAACCTTTTTGGACCTCCACCCCAGCTGAGCTATCTGATGACCACAGCTGCATAACGACTCCAGGACAGAGCAGCAAAAGAACCGCCCTACTATGCCCAGCCCAAATTATAGAATCATGAACACGTAAGTGATCAGCATTTTATGCCATTCAAGCCTCTGTGTCTCTGGCAGAATATCCATCCTTTGTTTTGCCACTTCTAGAAAAAGAAACAATCAGTTTGTTTCTAATGACGCTAATTAACTGAATAAAGAGGATAAATTAAGATTTTAAAAATGTAGGCTCATTCTTTAAATAAAACATCATGCTATGAAATAGGAACAATTGGAGAGTAAGAAAAGGTTACTAGAAATGAAAAAAATACAATGTAGATATATAAAAATGCAAAATAAAGACTGGAAGATAAACATGAGGAAATTTGGAATATAGAGAACAGGACAAAGAAATGAAAAAATGTGAAAGAAATGTTAAGAGGAAGATGCTCCGTTTGGGGGTCTAAATTCTTAATAATAGGCTCTTAGGAGAGAAGGAGGATCTTCTTATAAAAGGTTTCATTGGTTGTAAGGCAGCAAAAGTGTAACAAAGCAATAGACATAGACTCATAAAATCCTTAGTTAAAAATATAAAGAAAATATATTTTCTTTGAGCCACAGGGCGGCACCTGTGGCTCAAAGGAGTAGGGTGCTGGCCCCATATTACCAGAGGTGATGGGTTCAAACCTGGCCTTGGCCAAAAACTGCAAAAAACCAAAACAATGTATATATATATATATATATATAAAGAAAATAGCCTGTAAGTTTCCAGAAGGAAAAAAATAGGTCTCCTACAAGGAAACCAGAATCAGGATGGAATCAGACTTATCACTGGCAACAATGAATACTATGCCATACTACTGATTCAATGTGAAAGGAGAATAGACATGTTTTTACTCTTTTTTTTTTTTTTTTTTTTTTGTGATAGTCTTACTCTGTTGTCCCAGGCTAGAGTGCCATGGCCTCAGCCTACCTCACGGCAACCTCAGACTCCTGAGTTCAAGCAATCCTCTGCCTCAGCCTCCTGAGTACTTGGGGCTACAGGTGGCCTCTCTATTTTTAGTAGAGACTCACTATTTGCTCAGGCTGATCTTGAATTTCTGAGCTCAAGGGATCCTCCCAGAGTGCAAGGATTATAGGCATGAGCTGCTACGCTTGGTCACAAAGGCACTGAGATTCCCTTACACATACCATTTTAAAGAAGTTACTTTAAGGGTGAATTCCAGTAAAACACAGGTGAAAAGCAAGAAAGAGGAATACAGAGGATCTTGTAAACCAGCGGTTCTCAACCTGTGGGTCGTGACCCCTTTGTAAAGATGAAAATGCATTCTGCATATCAGATATTTACTTTCCGATTCATAACAGTAGCAAAATTGCAGTTATGAAGTAGCAACAAAAATAATTTTATAGTTAGGGGTCACCACAACATGAGGAAATGTATTAAAGGGTCGTGGCATTAGGAAGGTTGAGAACCACTGCTATAAACAATATTTTTAACTTAAGAAGTGAGCCGAACAGAAGTCCCATGAAGATAGCTTTCAATAACTAGTCCAGGCCAGAGCTGGAAAAGGCTCTGGAGAAGATTCTCACAGGAAAAGAGGAGGGTCTCTCCACTCAATACAGTGTAAAATCCAGCAGCGGTATAAAAGAGGACATAAAGATTCATTATTCTGGGGCAGCACCTGTGGCTCAGTGGGTAGGGCGCCAGCCCCATATACTGAGGGTGGCGGGTTCAAATCCAGCCCCGGCCAAACTGCAACAAAAAATAGCCGGGTGTTGTGGTGGGCGCCTGTAGTCCCAGCTACTTGGGAAGCTGAGGCAAGAGAATCGCTTAAGCCTTAGGAGTTGGAGGTTGTTGTGAGCTGTGATGCCACAGCACTCTACTGAGGGCGATAAAGTGAGACTGTCTCTAAAAAAAAAAAAAATTCATTATTCTTTCTTCAATAAGAAAAATGGTCAATAAAAACTCCAGGAAAAACTGAAAGTTATGCCAGAGTGTCATGGTCTAAATATTAAGTAAATTAACACGTGACAGGGTTTTAAGCAATTAACAGAGATAAAAAGGAATTTGTCTGACCACAATGGTAAGAATATTTTCCTTTATGTGGTCCAGGGGGTAAGGTAGTTAACAAATTGTGATCCTTGCATATCATTGGACCCTAAAGTGTTTAATATTTACAAAATAATTTTTAAATGTAAATTACTAATAATCATTCAGTGGCTCTGAATGTGGCAGGCACCATTCTAAGAATTTATTTCTATTCTCCCCCAAATCCTAGGAGGTAGGTACTATGGTGACTATCTTACAGATGAGGAAACAGGCAGAGAGAACAAGTAACACAAATGGGGAGGAACGGAACAAAAATCAGAACACTAGGCAGTGCCTGTTCCTCAGTGGTTAGGGCTCTGGCCACAAACACCAAGGCTGGCAGGTTCGAACCCAGCCCAGGCCTGCTAAACAACCATGACAACTGCAACAAAAAAATTGCCGGCCGTTGTGGTGGGTGCCTGTGGTCCCAGCTACTTGGGAGGCTGAGGCAAGAGAATCGCTTAAGCCCTACAGTTTGAGGTTGCTGTGAGCTGTGACACTACAGCATTCTACCGAGGGTGACATAGGGAGACTGTCTCAAAAAAAAAAAAAAAAATCAGAACCCTGGTCAGCTGAGCTCCAGAGCTTACCATTCTAACCTTAGAGAATCCCATTGACTTTCACTATATTAAATGTTATTTACTTATTTTGGACCTAAGTAGAGACAAAGCCTTCTGTTTCCTTAGATTCTTTATCTATTTGGCACCCACTAATCATAGGGCCCAACCAATGACCAAAGTTGTTTCTATCTCTCCTGCCACTCAGATTTCTTGGGAGTGCAAACATATTACAAACCCTCCAGCTGATCCTCAGTCCTCCCCCTCAACCAGTTCTTTTATCTGAACTCTGACACACCAAGCCAATATTCCCCCTTCCCTAAATCAACTTAGGGCCAGGGTGCAGACAAGCAGGGACACGCTGTCTGCCCCAAAGTTTGCCAGGATTATCTGAACTAGCCAGTCTGAAGATGTGCCCCTGCCTTGCCTTTCCCTTAGAAACCCCCCATGAAGGCTGTGGCCCAGGCTCTCCATCAACTCTGTGGCGTCCCCCTAGGGCCCTGAGTGGTGTGGTAAGCCCCTTCTCTCAGGCATTGTAAGCAGTAAATTCTTTCCCCGATGGCATTATTCACATCATCACCCGGTCACTTTTATAAATTAAGACCCAGGCATAAATCACAAAGCATGGAAGAATTAATTATGGCTAAAGAACAGAATTTAAACATGCGATTCCAGCTATCTATTAGTCGAAGTAAACTGGAACAGGAGAGATGTGATTGTGGGCGGGGGAAGGCCAGGGGCATTCACACCCATAGCACACACAGAGGGAGCCAGGGGTGGGTCCCACAGCCTATGGAAGAAGAAAGAGAAAGATAAAAAGTTACAGAAGAGCTAAAAAAAATTTTTTAAATGATCAAAACTCAAGGGGGAGGGCAGCACCTGTGGCTCAAAGGAGTAGGGTGCTGGCCCCATATGCTGGAGGTGGCGGGTTCAAACCCAGCCCCGGCCATAAACTGCAAAAAAAAAAAAAAGAAAAGAAAAAACACAAACTCAAAGGGGAGAGAGGAAGCAAAGCTCTTGAAGCTACCCAGCTCCTCACCTTTCATGGCATGGACCCAACAGAGGATATCTGTTATCAAAAAGACCAGGGCAGGAATCAGCACGTGAACCGACCATGGGGAGACCGTGACGTGCTGGCCAGGAGCCCACTGGGCAACTCCTGTTCTCTGGCATAAGCTTTTCTGAACAATTTGATTTTTTGAAACCACATGCACCTATTACTTTGATTAAAATTAAAATATAACAGATTGGTAATGGGATGTTGATGTTATTAAATCCTTGGTCTGCATGGCAGGTCAGCATGTGGGGAGTTGGAACAGCCTACGGCAGGGATATTGAATCTGGATGTGGCTTACAGGAGAAAAGCTGGGAGCTCAGGAAAGGAAAGCAGTAATTAAATTTTTTTGCAGTGGAGCAAGACAGGAAAAGACGCAGTGGAGTTAAGGTTAGCTTAAAAACATCCGCATACGTTGAGAACACTGATATTTCTGTCCCTGAAGAAAGCCAGGCTCCCCCTGGCATGTCATTGTGCCCACCTAACCACCAGGAGTCAGGATTTCGGCAGTGGGCACCTTGACAGTTCTTCAAAGGGAGCCAGGGACTCACTACATATAAGGCAGAGCTAGATGGGCAAAAAACAGGATGGGCCTGGATGTATGGCACTGAGGGTCGAAGCATTGTTGCTCCCTGAGATTGCTGGGCAATACCCTCTAACCAGGTTTCCATGGTGACAAGCTGAGTACCAAAAGCCATGATTAGGGCCAAGTATGACAAGCTGGACACTACAACAGCCTTGGGCCCACGCTGATACTGCATAAGGCAAGTCAACACGAGATGGGTTAATGTAATGCACACATTAGTTTCCACGTTGTTTTCTGCCAGAAATGTTCTCTCTTGCCCACACCAGCTTAGAATCACCCTACCCAAAGTTCTGGCTAACAGCTGCACTACATGCTGCTCTACGTGCTTTCAGCCCTATTTAAGTTCGATGGAGATGGGAGATTCTCGCAGTGTGCATGACTACTGTCTGCTGTTTTTGTTTTGAGACCGAGTCTCACTCTGTGCCCTGGGCTCAGTGCCATGGTATCATAGCTCACAGCTTAAGAACTCCCCTTGCCTCACCCTCCTGAGTAGCTGGGACTACAGGCACCCACCACAATGCTTGGCTAGTTTTTCCAGTTTTAGTAGAGATGGGTTCTCAGTCTTGAGTAGGTTGGTCTTGAACTCCTGAGCTCAAGCAATCTACTGGGTTCAGCCTCCCTGAGTGCTAGGATTACAGGTGTGAGTCACCAAGCCTGGCTCTTGTGGTGGTTTTTGACTGTGTATGTCTGTTCAGCGTGAAGAGCAAGGAGGGCGTGAAGCAGGTGACAGGCCCACTGGACACATCTGTAACTACACACCTGCTCTGCTAAGTGCTTGGCGTGGCACTCCCACCCGTGAATTAATCCGCAAAGACAGAACTCAGAGATGCATACATTCTACCTAAAAAGCTGCTCAAGGGAATACAGTTCAGTTGACTAAGGAATGGGTTAAAATGAAAAGCTCAAAAATGGATGACTCATGGTACCCCCAAATTCACAGCAGTCAAGGAGACAAAGACAGAATTCTATCTAAATAGCTAACATAAATACAATCACAAAATATAAAAATGTAAAAGAAGTTATGTCTTCCTGACCTATGGAAGACAGTAAATTAAAAAAGAAAATGAACAGAAAAAATTTTTTAAAATAATTAAAAAGAGAAAAAGATGGGGGAGGCGCCTGCAGCTTTGTGGGTAAGGCGCTAGCCACACACACGGCGCCTGGCAGGTTTGAATCCAGCCTGGGTCTGCTAAAACAATGACAACTGCAACAACAAAATAGCCAGGTGTTGTGGCAGGTGCCTATAGTCCCAGCTACTTGGGAGTCTGAGGCAAGAGAATAGCTTACGTCTGAGAGTTTGAGGTTGCTATGAGCTGTAGTGCCATGGCACTCTGCTCAGGGTGACAGTTTAAGATTCTGTCTCAAAAAAATGAAAAGAAAAAAAGACAGCCAGGTGTAGCAGCAGGCGCCTATAGTCCCAAATACTTGGGAGGCTAAAGCAAGAGGATCTCTTGAGCCCAAGAGTTTGAGGTTGCTGTGAGCTATGACACCAGAGCAGTTTACCCAGGGTGAGGGAGTGAGACTCTGTATCAAAATAAATAAATAAATAAATAAATAAATAAATAAATAAATAAATAAGAAAAGTATGCTTAAAAAGTGGATATAGAAAATCAGTTAATAATAATCTGATCCAAAATTTCAGATTGTTTTGATGAAAACCAACAAGTGGTTGGAAATAAAAATCATTGGGTTCCTTATTCTTCATGGGAAGGGGAAGTTAAGAGATATTTTTCCTATTGTAACATAAACCACTAGACACACACTGCTGTGAATATCCACAGTGCTTTATACACACACAGCTCCTCCCCCATCTGAGATACCTGCAGAATTCAAACTAGGGAAAAGGCTGGTCATCCAGAAATACTTCATTTGCTGAGAGTTTGTTCTTTTACTCCTTTCTCTCTCCCTCCCTCCCTCCCTTTTGCTTTGTTTAAAACTTTTCCCTTTTGCTGCTTTTTCCTCTTTTGGTGGAATTCAGTTCAGAGTAACTGCTTGCTTTCCCTGCCTCGGGAGATGATGCTGACAAACAACTTCTGAAGAGGGAGTTGGTGGATATTAATTCATTTAAACATCATTTATGAAGCACCACCTGTGTGCTAAGCTTGAGCTAGGAAAATAAAAATCCAGTGTCCTTGCAGATTGGCAGCCGTGGGGCAGATCCTGGAAGGGCTGTTTTTCCCTCCCCCTTGTGCTGTGTCTTTAGAAGCTCTTCTGATGCGGGATGGTTTCACTTATCCCTACTCCCCTACCCACCCCGCTCCCCCTGCTCCTGGCAGACATTTAGTGTGCGGTGCAAAGCACAGGAGATGGGAGCCCAGAAAGGGTCTAAGCTGGTCCCCCTCCCTGCTCCCCACCCGCCCACACATCCATCCTGGCCTAATCCCCTCTAAAGTGCTAACTAAGTCCTAATAGAGGTGTTAGTAGAAAGATAAGTGAGACCCCTCCCAGGAGTATTTGCACTTGAAAGGATAACACTTTAAACCCCTGGGATGTATGTGGGGTGTGTGTGTGTGTGTGTGTGTGTGTGTGTGTGTGTGTGTGAGAGAGAGAGAGAGAGAGAGAGAGAGAGAGAGAGAGAGTGTGTGAGCACGTGTGAGGTAGCTGGGTGTGCCCTCCCATCCCTCTGCCCACCCTCAAGCCTTGCAGGAATGCATAATGCATCATTCCTGCCTGGAAAACGTCCCGAGTCCCTCTGTCACTGCAGGTAGATGGCAGCCCCCCTTCCCTTAATTCTATACCCCCCCCAACACAGGAAAGCTCCCCACTCAGCCTCGCAGAGCACAGCTTTTACCAGGCGAGCTTCCTCTTCATTTCAAGTGGGTTTTTCAGCAACCAGGTCAGTCTGAGGCAGGCAATTGCCAGCACAGTGGAAAAGAAAAAATGCAGTGAGAAAAAATATTCTGAGAGTGCTATCTGTTTTCTTGACAGATAATTTAAACACCTTGGCTAGATTATCTCAGAACTAGGGGAAACGCTGTGGCTTCCATTAACCCCTGGCAAGGGGCTCACTCCTGTGTGGCTTTCGCTTGCCAGCTTCAGAGGGAGGCGTCACCCAACGCTGGCTCCTAATGGCTGCGGGGCTATGAACCCCTGGATCACGAACAGCACCTGGGATAGGTCTCTTAAACTTCACCTTTGACCTCACCCCCTTTTTGTAGTCCACCCCGGGGGTCTGTGCCCCACGGGTAACCAGTCCCTACAAGCCACTGACCCCAGAGAATTCTCCTTCTGTCTCTACACCCCACTCGCAGTCCTCCTTTGTCCAGAATGGAAGATCCAAGTTCAACAAAAGCATGGAGGCTAATAGTGCTTTCGGCTACTGCTCTTGATACTTGTTTCGTCAACATTTTATGCACACCTCGCCTTATTTTTAATTTGCATGCAGCATCAAGTCCTTTTGAGTCCCAATATTTAGCCACCTTCCCTGTCCCCCATATAGGTCTGAGAGAGGGCAGATCTGCTGCGCTGGTGTTTGGCTGGAAAGCCAAGCTCTGTTCCCAGATGGAGTGGGCTGCACGCAGGAAATGAATACGGGCTGGAAGCAGAAAATTGGACAGGCCAATTATATGGAGCCAGGTCTTTTCAGAGGAGCTTCATGATTTTGATTCAATTCCCAGAACAACAAATATGCCTATGTTTAAACACAGTCTCAGAAATGTGTTCCAAAGCCAAAGTAAAACCATTCCTGGGCTGACCCCTCATCAGCAGGGCTCCCAGGTGGTGCGGGATGCAGCCCTCAATTCAGGGATGCTTTTTTCAATTATGTATTTGATTAACGCTGCCTTTCCCATGGGTCATGTTCCCTCTTGGGGGTACACCTATAATTCTGAGGTCCCATCGCCTTCTCTGTCTTCCATATTCATGATCGCCTCCCTTACCATCTCCAGCTCTTTGATTCCCCCCTCCCCGCATTCTGGGAGATATTACAGGTTTTTTCCTTGTCACTGATTTAAGCTTATTATTATGTTTTGTCTGATTTTAGTGATCTCCTCTTGTCTCTTATCTCCTCATGTCTAGCAGACATCCAACAGCATATTACATACGTAGACATTTCAAAGACTACATTCAAGTAAATACCTGTAAATTCATCAAGACATTAAATATTCCTGGATCTGAGAAGGCTCCTGTACGCCGGCCCACCCTTCCCAGAGGTAGTCACCATCTGGAATTTTGTATTATGCAATCTCTTGCTTTTCTATTTTAAAAAAGCACCTACATTGCATTTCTAAATAAAATAAACACAGTTGGCCCTTGAGTAAAATGGGTTTAAACTGCACCGGTCTGCTCATATGTGGATTTTTCTTCTACGTCTGCCACCTGGGACAGCAAAATGGTTCCCTCCCCTTCCTCGGCCTCCTTAACATGAAGATGAGGGTGAAGAACTTGGTCACCATCCACTTCCACTGAACAGTAAATATATTTTCTTTTCTTCATCATTTTCTTAATTTTCTTAAACTTCCTTTTCTCTAGCTTATATTATTATAAGAATATACATCAAATATGTGTTAACTGACTGTGATTGGTAAGGCTCCTTAGTCAACAGTATGTTATTAGAAGTTACTTTTCAGGGAAGTCAAAGTTACATGCAGATTTTCAACTGTGTGTGGGGTTGGTGCCCCCAATATCTGAGTTGTTCAAAGGTCAACTGTACTATTACTTGCTTTTGAACATTATTTTTTAATTATGGTGTTGCTTGGTGACTTGCTATTTTTTGCTAATTTTTTTTTTTTTTTTTTAGACAGAGTATCACTGTGTTGCCCTCAGTAGAGCGCTGTGGTGTCACAGCTCACAGCAACCTCAAATTCTTGGGCTTAAGCCAGTGGTTCTCAACCTTCCTAATGCCGCGACCCTTTAATACAGTTCCTCATGTTGTGGTGACCCCCAACCATAAAATTGTTTTCGTTGCTACTTCATAACTGTAATTTTTCTTCTGTTATAAATTGTAATGTAAATGTCTGATATGCAGGAGACACCCAGAGGCGTCATGACCCACAGGTTGAGAACTGCTGGCTTAAACGATTCTCTTACCTCAGCCTCCCAAGTAGCTGGGACTACAGGCACCCGCCACAATGCCCAGGTATTTTGTTGTTGTTGTTTAGCTGGCCTGGGCCGGTTGAAACCTACCAGCCCCAGTGCATGTGGCCAGCACCCTAACCACTGAGCTATGGACACCAAGCCTTCATTGTATTGTTGATTCAGCCTTTGGTGAACTTTGCTTTGGTTATTTTTTCACTGCTGTAGATTATTTCATATCCATTCTATTGTGAAAGACCATTTGGGAGGTTTCCAGTTTTTTTTGCTATTATAAAAAATGCTGTTACACGCATCAATGGTGCGTTTCCTAGGGCACACGAGAGAGTCTCTTTGGGGCACACATCTGGGAGTGGGTTTCCAGATCAAGTGGCACGCATGGAAATGATGCTTAGAAAGGACTCACGAGGGGCCAGGCACACCATGGAGATGAACCAGCTGGGACTCCCACTGAAGAGGCCTCGGTGATTTAGTTTTCAGATGGGGGCCTTGGGAGCTGGTCCTTGACTGTGACATTGACTCTTCCCTGAGAGCAGCAGGCAAAGTTCAAAGGTCAAGTGGACAACCAGGTCCTGGTACCCAACGCCAAGGCCAGAGATGAAAATAATTAGGTCATGGTCAGGACCAGGCTTGCAATTTTGTGGGTGCATGAGCCCAGTCTGGGATATAACAACTTACAAATTCAGGGCATTTAAATGAGAGGCAGGGATTCTGGATGGGCCACTTCTGTCCATCTGTCCTGCCCTCCTCCAACCTGCAGGCCCATCTTGGAGCTGGACAACTCTAAGGGCAGGAAAAAGAAGCTCATCTAGTGGGGAGAGCCTATCATACAGCCCAGGTTCAAATCCCAGCTCTGAGTCACTTAAGGGCCCAGAGATTCCATTTAGCTGGAAAATGGGGACATTAATGCCCATGTCCCCAAACCTCATGGCCTAGAGGAGGAGGTCAACAGAGGCCAGTTCTTTTCTGCCCTTTTCTATTGGCAGAATTTTCTGGCACCTCAGCAGAACAGGCATCTTGAGTTATTTTGTTAGGAGAGAGAATGGGTGTGTTTTTCCAGAGCTGGGCACCACCTAGGAGCTTATTAAATACTTCCTGAAGGATGGAGCCTCCCTCTCTTCCCAGTCTCCATCTGCGAGACAGCTGGCTGGGGGGAGGGGCACGGCTGTGCCAGCCAATGCCACTTGGCATCTGAAAAAACGGGCAGAAAAATTGGATCGCCCAAAATTTTATTCAAATTAATGCAAGAAAAAGACCAAATTCAGATGCTTTCTCCTTAGCATTTTACCCTCTTCGCCAGGAATGCACACAGGACATTACACTGGGAAAGCCAGGCTGCGGGCTGGGGCGGGGGCAGGGTGAGTTGCCGTTTCTGGATCGTGTTGTATCAGCTGACCCACAGAGCAGAGGAGGCTGGTCACCCTGACCGCAGGGCTCTCAACTCTGCCCCCTCTGCACACACCTGGTGTGGCGAAGGAGGCCGGGATCCCTGGTGGTGCTGCAGGGGCAAACGCTGTGGGCCATGTTCCTGGTGGGCCGGGGTGCTTCACAGAGAACCGTGTCCATCCTCCCTCTCCACAGCCCATGGCCAAAGAGCCTTCTGGAACCAACCTTAGCACCTGTCTCAGGGGACCCAGGACTCGCACTTAGAGTGCGAGGAGCCCCGCACTCCCTGCTGCTCTATGAACACCCTGGGTGGTAGGATGTCTTCGTTTTCCTGGACCACTTGTCCCCCAGATGGCTACTGGCCTACCCGCCACACCTTCTTCCACTCTTCACTGAAATCACACCTTCTCAAGGAAGCCTACCCTGGCAGGTCTACTCTTTTTCTAAAATTGTGGTAAAATATACGTAACACAAACCTCACCACTCTAAGCATGTTTTAGGTACACAGATCCATGGCATTTAGCACATTCACCCTGCTGGGCTCCCATCACTGCCCCCCATCTCCAGAGCCCTCTCGCCATCCCAAACTGCACCTATACTCACTGAGCAACAACTCCCCCACCTTCTCCCCAGCTCCCACCACCCTCCATTCTGCCGCTATGAATCTGTGACTATCTAGGACCTCATGTAAGCAGGAGCATACAGAATTTGTCCTTTTGTGCCTGGCTTATTTCATGTAGCATAATGTCCCTCAAGGTTCTACTGTGTTGCAGCACGTGTCAGATTTTCATTCCTTTTAAAGGAATGAATAATATGAATAATATTATGTATATCACATTTTGCTTATCCATTCATCTGACAATGGGCGCTTGGACTGCTTCCACGCTCTGGCTGTTGTGAATAATGCGGCTATGAGCACGCGGGTACAAATACCCATTTGAGTCCCAGCTCTCCATTCATTTGGGTACAGACCCAGAAGTGGGATTGCTGGATCAAATGGTAATTCTGTTTAATTTTTTGAGGAACTGCAACGCTGCTTTACGCAGAGGCTGCACCATTATACATTTCTACCAACAGTGCACAAAAGTTCTACTTTCTCTGTATCCTCACCAACAGTTGATATTTTCTGCTTTTTTTGGTTTGTTTCTGAGATAGAGTTTCACTCTGTGCCCTGGGTAGAGTGCTGTGGCATCCTAGCTCACAGCAACCTTAAACTCTTGGCCTCAGGTGTTCCTTCTGCCTCAGCCTCCCAATTAGCTGGGACTACAGCCCCCCCCCCCCACTAGGAAAACACGCCTGGCTCGTTGTTCGAGTTTTAGTGGAGACCGGGTCTCACTCTTGCTCAGGCTGGTCTTGAACTCCTGAGCTCAGGCGATCCAACTGCCTCGGCCTCCCAGAGTGCTAGGATTACAAGTGTGAGTCACTGTGCCCGGCCTCTGCTGCTTTTATATTAGCCAATCTCACTGGTATGCTGTTGTGGCTGCAAACTCCCCTCACCCTACACCCGACACCCCTGATTCCTCTGCCTGGTTCTGCTTTTTCTTTCTCTATGCAGCCCCTGACATATAATAGGATTTGCTTGCTGATGTTTTATCATCTTCCCCAATTTCTACTAGAACATAAGCTCAGACCACAGACATTTGGCTGTTTTGTTCATTGCTGTTTTCCAAGGGCCTAAAACAGAGCTTGGCACATAGTAAATACTTAAAGGATATTAGGCAAATAAATGAAAGAAGAATTGTTAAAAGCATTTTGGAGGAAGACATAGGTGGCTCCATCCTTTGGCTCCCCTATCAGTTTTATCTGGTATCTTTGGGCAAGTATCTCCTTTCTCTATGCCTCAGTTTTTCCATCTGTCACAAGAGGAAAACTGATCCTTTTGTGATGAAGCTCCTATTGGGATGAAGGAAGATTTTCATCACCTGGCCCTTAGCAGGTGCTCAGCTCATATCCACTATAAACGATGGGTCTCCTTTGGTGTGCGTGGGTCTAGACACTTAGCTCTGTGGCGACAAAGTCAGCTCCCTCTTAGATCCCCCAGTATCTCAGAGAGCAAAGCTTTCCCTACTACACAGACACAGACTCAGGTAGACACACCCCACGCTGGGGCCAGGAAGGGGGTGGGAGTGGTTCATCGCCTGCAGTAGGTACCGTGGGGGAGTCCACACTGAGCAGAACACTCTGGGGACTGATGGATGCCAGAAGCTTCCTCCTCCTGCCACTTACATAGTGTGGGAGCCCAGGAGGTGCACTGATAGTGGGTCTGCCTGGCAGAGCCATGGTGGCGTGGGATGCGACCAACACACTGAGGAAGTGTGACCATCCGGGTCCCCCAGGGACGCCACGACAGCAGCCCAGAGCAAGCCAGGCACAGATGGCAGGGTGCTCAGTCAGCCGCCCGCCCCAGCGCCAGTCACCCACTCCTGCACACGCTCACAGGCCTCTGGCGGGGGCCCTCTGGCAAAGCTGTTTGCAGTAAGAATCTAAACTGCAAGTAACAGCAGTACCAGGAGAGGACCAGCGTGGAGAAACAGATGGCAGCTTGCGGGGAACACAGGCTGCCTGCCTGGGAGGCAGGTGCCTCACGGATGCCAGGCTGGGCTCCGCTGGCATGGCCAGTTCCCACCAGCTGTTGGCTGGGGAGGAAGGGAGAGTCTGATTCTCCTGACCTTCTGTAGGCCCTGACTGAGGAAGACTCTCCCAGTTGGAAGATCCCAACTGGGTTACTTACTGGTCACCTCCAGGCTGGGTAGGCTGGAGATGATTTAAAGACTATCTGGTGAAGCCACTGTTCTATGTCACGAATTCTTTTAGTCAATCAACAACCAGGAGAGAGGGGCCAGGGGGCACTGTGATAAGACTTTAGGAACATCAAAAAGCCCCGTTGGGAAAAGATTCTAAAGTGGTAAGACCAAAGACATTTATTCACAAAGTTCTCTTTCAATTAACAAGCATTTCCTGAGCATCTTTATATGTAAAACACTGCAGCAGACTCGGTCAGTGTTGGCTGCAGCTCGGCCTCTGCTGGGTTAGAATCAGGATGCTGTGAAATTGGGGGTGCAAAAGCAAAGGCTGAACAGAGAACACTTTAATTGTATTAATCAGCTTTTAATTACTCACAAATTGGCCTTCATCCCTTTCCGGCCCACCCACTTCAGATGATGCCTGTACCCTCAGAGCAGCCTTCTTGTGCCCAAGGTTCATTTGAGAGGCGGGAGGAAGGGTGTCTAGAATCCCGGGGAATTTAGAATCCAATTAATTTTGCCACTGATTACAGTATAAGTTTGAGTGAATCCCTCTGTTCCTTTTTTGTTTTTAATTGTTAGGATTAAAGGCTAAACAATAAATGCCATGAATTTCCGGTTTGCTTGGTGATGTATTTAGAACCCTCCGTGCAGTCCTGTCCAACCCCATGAGGCCTGTGAAAAAAGAAAGTGCAAAACTCCAGCCCTGGGGGGACCTATCAGTCCACAGCTGGGGTCCCCTCCACCACGGGCGAGTGGACGGGGTTGAAAGCCTGGCAGGGGTTGGAGCAAAGTCTGGAGCCACCTGGGCAGCCTTCCTGGCATGGCAGGGGCCATCCTCCCTCCTCCAACTTTGTGTTCATCCCTGGGAGATAGAACTTCTAGAAAACAGCCAGGCTGTCAACATGAGCTGTATCTGGGAAGGTATAATTCTTTAACCAAAACTCAGTGGGAGAGAGGTGTGGAGAGCTGAGGAGACACAACCCTGAACTGTAGTCTTTCATGTCCTCCCAGGTTGCAATGGCCCTCGAGGCCAGGTCACAGGGTAGTCAAAGGCTCTTCTGCTGGGGAGCAGAGATCACAGGTAAAATCCCAGACAAAGGAAAAGGGCTGTTGGAGGGCCTCTGGAGCAACCCCGGGGTCTGCAGAGCTCTCTGCATGTGAAGGTGTACAAACGGGAGGGAAAATTAGGGGTGGGGAGACTCTGTAGAGGGGATGAGGGGGCATATACTATCCTGAAGACCCAGATAAGGGGGAACATCTCTAGAGCACTTAGTACATGTGAATGTGGCAAGCCAGGGTTCAGGAAAAAAATCAGATGATTGTTTGGTATCTTAGAAAGATGAAGACTGGCCTTCTGTAAAACAGAAAGCCAAAAGAAGAAAACAAGCAAAACGAGGGAGATGACGGAGCCCTGCGGGGAAGCCAAAGAAAAGGGCAGAACCAGAACTTACTGCGGCAGGCAAGGGCAGAAACGACCGTGCAGACGGGACACTCTCACCTGCGCTCCTGGGAGCATCACGTGGTGTGAGCACTTTGGAAAATGACTGGAAATTACCCCGTACAGTTGAAGATGGGCACGCCTCACGGCCCAATGGAAACTCCTTTAGGGGTAAAACCTGGAGAAATGCTCATGTATAAATCCCAAGGAGACACGAATGTTTAATAGCAAAATGATTCATAATAAAGAATGACCAAAGCGATCAGTAGTAGAACGGACAAGCAGGGGGGTGCACTGATTAGAAGAGGATGTAGACAGCAGGAATGGGAACAAATGCAGCTACGTGCATCAACATGGGCCAATCTCAAGGTCACAGTGTTGAATAAGAAGAAATCACAGCCAAATACACACCTTATTTATGTCGCATTCAAACACAGGCAGAACTAGGCATGAAGACTTTTGCATGGTAGTAATGATCTATTTCTTGGCTTTGATGGTGCTTTGTGGGTATTGGTTTTATTATGGTTCTTTAAACTGCATGCAAATACTTTTGAAGACGCTTTCCCACCTAGGCTGTCTGTACACGCACATGCACCAAGGCAAAACTCAGGGAACCAACTAAGTCAGATCTCCCCCTCTCCCAATCAGCGACAGAGAAGAAAAGCTTTAAGATTTTCCAGAATGGAGGGGGAAACTAATGGGGGTAAAAATACCTCGTATGCCCTTTTGGCTCTCTGAGCAGCACCATGGAGGACTATTCTTTATGCTGTTGTTGTTATTGCAGTTGTCATTGTTGTTTTTAGCTGGCCCCAGCTGGCGTAGAACCTGTCAGCCTCCATCTATGTGGCTGGCACCCTACCCACTGAGCTACGTGCACCACCCCAGACTGCTAGGATTACAGGTGTGAGCTGCCTCACCCGGCAGTCAATGACAAATAGAGAGTCCTACTTATGGGGGAATTGGACTGAGTTTTAAAATTCATTAGTAATATCTTTCATTTTTAGAAATAAAAATGGCTCTTTTCCTTCCTTTTCAAATTTGCTTGTCCTTTTTACAAAAATCCTATTTGTTCAATTTGGCTTTTATTCCTTGTATCTTTTAATTAATATTTTTAACACTTATTTATAAATAAGTTATCTTTCACAGTTTCACTAGCATCTCATTTCCTGGGTATCACATCTCCCAGATATTACCTTTGCCGTTCTCTCTCTCTCTTTTTTTTTTTTTTGCAGTTTTTGGCTGGGGCTGGGTTTGAACTCACCACCTCCAGCATATGGGGCTGGCACCCTACTCCTTTGAGGCACAGGCGCCGCCCCCTTTGCCTACTCTCTTTAATGGTGGTTCTTTTTTTCCTGTGGTTGGCAGATAAAAGGGGTAAAATCCACAGAATTTTACATGGGAAACATTATGATCAATAGTATTAACAACCAAGTTGTCTTTTTTGTATGAAGGCAACAGCTGTCAGATAGCAACAGACTCAGAAAATCTACCATCTAAGTGCCCTTTTCAAAAATTCCATAAAATTATATACCAGCTAATTAGGAGATAAATAAAAATAGTAACTCAAGGGTCTATAAGAAAATAAACACTGATATTTATTTTTTCCTCCTAGGAATCTATCTTAAGGACATAATCTAAAATGTTGACAAAGAGCTATGCACAGTTATTATTAAAGAAAAAAAAGGAAACAATTCAGATGTCCTAAATTAGGAGAATATCCATATGACAGAATAGCATTGAGAATGTTTACAGAGTTCTTGATTACATCGGGAAATATGTATGATACAAAGTTAATTTTATTTTATTTTATTTTTATTTATTTATTTTTTTTACAAAGTTAATCTTAAAACATAAGTTGAAAAAAGATGGGGCGGCGCCCGTGGCTCAGTGAGTAGGGCACTGGCCCCACATACTGAGGGTGGTGGGTTTGAACCCGGCCCCAGTCAAACTGCCACAAAAAAATAGCCGGCGTTGTGGCGGGTGCCTGTAGTCTCAGCTACTCGGGAGACTGAGGCAAGAGAATTGCCTAAACCCAAAAGCTGGAGGTTGCTGTGAGCTGTGAAGTAAGACTCTGTCTTTAAAAAAAAAGAGACAGAGAAAGAAGAAAGATACAGAATATACCAGTCTGGGTGTGGTGGCTCATGCCTGTAATCCTAGCACTACAGGAGGCTGAGGTGGGTGGATTGCTTGAATTGGGAGTTCGAGACCAGCCTGAACAAGAGCCAGACCTCATCTCTACTAAAAATAGAAAAAGTAGCTGGGTGCTATGGAGAGCACCTGTAGTCCCAGCTACTTGGAGGCTGAGGCAGGAGAATCACTTGAGCCCAGGTGTTTGAGGTTGTTGTGAGTAGTGATGCCACAGCACTCTACCCAGAGTGACAGAGTAAGAATCTGTCTCAAAAAAAAAAAAAAAAGTAAATATACCAAACAAAATGTTAACAGTCTTTGTTTCTGGGTATGGCCTTTTGGGGCGTATATATTTCTTTACACTTTTCTTTTTTTTGCAGTTTTTGGCCGGGGCTGGGTTTGAACCCGCCACCTCCAGCATATGAGGCTGGCGCCCCACTTCTTTGAGCCACAGGCGCCGCCCTCTTTACACTTTTCTATACATTGTAAATGTCCTTCTATCATCCACATCAATTTTATAATCAAAAGGAATAAAATTAACTTTGCATCATACATATTTCCCAATGTAATCAAGAACTCTGTAAACATTCTCAATGTTATTCTGTCATATAGATATTCTCCTAATTTAGGACATCTGAATTGTTTCCTTTTTTTCTTTTAATTTTTTTTTTAATTATTAAATCATAGCTGTGTACATTAGTGCAATTGCCTGTACCCATTCTAACATGCACCATAGATGTAGCCCCACCCATTACCCTTCCTCCACCAAAACCTCCCCCCTCCCTTCCCCTTCCTTGGCCCTTTCCCCATAGTCTTGTGCTATGGTTGGGTTATAGCCTTCATGTGAAAGCCATAATTTAGCTTCATAGTAGGACTGAGTACATTGGATACTTTTTCTTCCATTCCTGAGATACTTTGCTAAGAAGAATATGTTCCAGCTCCATCCATGTAAACATGAAAGAGGTAAAGTTTCCATCTTTCTTTAAGGCTGTATAGTATTCCATGGTATACATGTAC